>MU192491.1:0-15143 GCA_016904865.1 Pissodes strobi
TGCCATACTTTAAAAAGAAAGACGAAATCGGAGTTGAGGATGATATATTGATTTGGGGTTATAGAGTTATTATTCCAAAGTCAATTCAGGGGGCGGTGTTGACCGAGCTTCACAAGTCACATCTCGGTATTGTTAAATCTAAGTCTTTGGCAAGGTCATACGTCTGGTGGCCAGAATTAAATAAAAATATTGAAGATGTGATTAAAACTTGTCGAGCGTGCATGAGTTTTAGAAATAATCCTCCTAGAGATGAATTGCAACCCTAGCCAATTCCTGACAAAGTCTGGTCTCGTCTTCATGTTGATTTTTTGGGGCCAATTAATGATAACAATTTTTTAGTGGTACTAGATGCTTTATCAAAATGGGTGGAGGTTTTTATTATGAAAAATATCACAGCTCATAGTGCAATTGATAAATTAAGAGGACTTTTTGCAAGGTTCGGGTTGCCTGACTCAATTGTTTCAGATAACGGTACAACTTTTAAATCCCGATATTTTGAACAATTTTTAAAAAATAACGGAATTAAACATGTGACGTCACCACCATACTATCCTGCATCAAATGGAGCAGCGGAAAATAGCGTTAAGACTGTAAAACAATATTTACTTAAAGAGTTAAAAAGTTCCTATGATATTTTAAATAATATATTAAATCCAAAAAATTTTTCTCAAAAAGATTTAGATAATTTTTTAATTTTATATAGAAATACCGAACATTGTAGTACCGGGGAATCACCTGCTCGTTTGATGCTGGGAAGGCCATTAAAAACTAGATTAGATTTACTCAAGCCCGCCAATATTGGCTCAAGAGCCACAATGTCTATTGATCAAGTTAAAAAAAACTTACAATTAGTTCAAAATAAGCAAAAGAACTATTATTCGAGTAGGCAGAGTAAACAAGTGCAAGTAGGACAAAGAGTGCTAGTTAAGGATTTTCGGAAGTTTAAATCTCAGTGGATTGTAGGTATTGTTGTTAGTTTTATAAGTAAAAATATTGTCTTTGTTCGAATACCCAATACAACATTAACATGGAAACGTCACATGAACCAAATTATGCCCTTGCGAACTAGTCAATTCACAGCGGAAAGGTGTTCACCTGAAGGGGAAGGGGAACCAATTCAGAGATCTGTAAATGAAATTGCAAATAGTAATTCAATTAGTGGATCTGAAATCATAGAATTAAACGATGATGCACTTACGGACATGTCAGCTGGCTGCTCTACCCCTTTGAGGCCTCAAAGAAAACGGAAACCTCCAGATAGATTTATACCGCAATAAGTTTCAGTTGAGCATTTGTATCCATAGTTATAAAATAAAAATATATTTATATATTGTATTTGAGAATTACTATTTATGTTAGGGAGATGTAATTTTAGGAAGGGAGGAAAGTGTAGTGTTTAGAATATTGTTTAAGTTGATGTTACTTCTCTAGGTGTTTGAATATCGAACATGCTAGGAGGGAACTTTTGTTATATGCGCTCAAGAATAAGAGTCAGTATTATTCGGGAAATTTAGAAGATTGTATTAAAGATGAAGGTATAATAAATTGGGATTGTTGGGAATATATGGCTTTTAGTTAACCCCCAATCCCGAACATTACATAGAGTTTGATTTTTTTTGCTGATATTGTTTAAATCACTGTTCATTATTTTTCATTTCTTCTTTTGATATCAATCAACAATTTGGTCTAAGACAAGTTTTTTGTTTGCATATTCTCACGAAAATTGGCCGAAGAGCTTGGTTTGATAGTCAAGCATCAACCGAGTGTACCATTGCAGCGTTAGACGTATCAGCTGTACAAGACGTTTTTTAAGTCCTCTGGTGTTATCCCTACCCATAAAGGCCTAACAAATAACATGCAATTGGAGGAAAGGAACCAGGTGAAGAGACATGTGTCCAACCTAAGTTGAACATCTAATTTAAGCTAAGTATTCTACTTGCAAACCTAAAAATCGCTGTAAAGACCAGAATCTTTAAGTTTTACCTAATTTCAACTATTGATATTTTAATTGTTTTTATTTTCTCTAACATCTAACTTATTAATTTAATTTCTCAACTCTAGAGGAACTCTGTTCAACAAAGTTAGACTGTTCGTTTTAATTGTATTTATTTAAATAAAATTATTGTAAATTTGGTTTTAAGAACATCTTTTATTTCCTGCAAGAAACGAGATTCTGCAGTTCTTAACGTCTATCAAGTAATTTTTAACGTCTATCAAGTCAGCTTCTATTGGTAATACTTGACAGTTTCTTTGAGAATTGAGAAATTTCTGGCGCCCATGATTAATACATACAAGCAAGTATGTAGAATTCGCGATCAATCTATACTAGCCGGCAACTTAGTAAATTTCCAGAAGACATCAGGGACTTAAATCCTTACAATATGGACATGATGGCTCTCCCAGGATCAAAACATTCCTACAGAAGGATTCACCATTTGCCTCGTAAAATCTGGCATTACAATTGTGCAAACTGGGAGGATATAGGAGAGTCCTACCTGTATTTTCCTTGGTTCGACGTCTGTTTTGGCACTGACGACCCGTCAGTTTGTTGCGAATAGATTACGCAAGTAATCACCTCAGGAATGGAAGCATACATCCCAAATTCCATGAAGTTACCGTCTTAAGGAAAGCGCTGGTTCGGCAAAAGATGCGAAAGAGCCGTAGGTAGGATACATGAAGCCTACAAGTACTGGCAGCAGAGCCCTGAAAGTCGCAGTTATTTTGCCGAAGCGAGAAACGGATGCAAACGTGTGATTGACGAAATTGAGGACAAACACAATCAAAGAACCAGGGATAAAGTTTTACAATGCCCCAGTGGCTTCAGGAATTTCTGTTCGGTAGCAAAGGCAGTAAGTAATAACTTTACCAAAACGTCTCTTCCACCTTTGACGAACGAACGTGGCGTCACGGCGCGGCGGCGACTACAGCTAAGGAAAAAGCAAACATGCTCGCCGAAATATTTTCATCTCACTCTACCTTACGTCCCCCATGGCAAGGCCCTCCCCACCATATCCAACATCAACACTACCCTGGCAGAAGATAAGTTTCACCACTGTGGACTTTGTAAAATCCTCAAAGAGCTAGATACGCAAAAGGCATCAGGGTCAGATGGAATACCTGTCATAGTGTTAAACAACTGCGCCAATGAACTAACATCCATTTTTGTCAGACTTATTCCTCTGTCTTGCCGAAAAGGGATTTATGTAAAATTATTAGTAAAATAACTTTTTACTTAGTTTCCACTGTATATTTTATTAAAACACTTAATATGTTTCGCTAACACTGTAGCTTCGTCAGAAGTATTATTTAAAATGGTATATCCCTTTACCTATTTTCTTGGAAAGTCAATCGAGTACAACCTGTTTCAAAAAAAGCAAGAAAACCACGCCCTTAAACTATAGCTTGCTTTTAATAATATCCAGTCGACCGGAAATATATTGGCCTATGTCACTTATATATGGAGTAGGGCAATTGAGAACTACGGAGAATCTCGAGCGAATGCGTTGGATATTTCAAAGCCATTTGATAGAGTTTGGCATGACGAATTGCTCAACAAACTGCCGTCCTTCGGACTGCCAGCGTCTCTTGGCTGCTGGCTTGCCAGTTTCTCCAAGAACCGATCCTGCACCTTGCACTTGATGGACAATCTCAGACACATTCACCATTAAGTGCCTCAGGGCGCAATCTTTCACCAACTCTGTTTCTCATCTATATTAATGACCTGCAGACCGAAATCAATAATCCTGTTTACAGTTTTGCAGATGACAGTACCCTTGTCTCCCAATTTAAATCAGAAAAACCCTTACCAGCGACTGAGACTTATCACCACAGACAGGAAGGAGCAGATTACAACAATTGATCAAGATCTAGAGAAAGTTCGAACCTGGGGCGACAGGAATTTGGTCCACTTCAATGCAGCAAAAACCCAAGCAGCCATGTTTACCAAGAAAGCCAATACGACGTGCCCTGATATCATTATGGCAGGATCGACCATTCCTTCATACTCGTCAATCAGTCGACTGGATGTTTCGGTCAACAGCAATATGTCCTGGCATGACCACGTTGTTAACATCGCAAAATTAACCCCGCAGAAGCTTGGTGCGCCATTTCGCAACTAAAAACTGTATACACCGCAGCAGCTGCTCTTGCTCTACTAAGCGCAAATAAGACAGTGCTTAGAATATTGCTCGCACATCTGGGGTTCCTCACCTAAGCACACCCTAAAGCTGCTGGATTCAATTCAGAAGAGAGCTGTGCGTCTCGTTGGCGACCCTGAGTTGACTCAGGGTCTGGATAGTCCGGAACACCGCAGATATGTAGCCGAGATATCTCTTTTTTACAGATATTTTCACGGCAGATGTTCCCCGGATTTGGCCCGCATCATCCCGCTCGCCCACAGCAACGCCTGTCACACACTGGCGACAGACGGCAAGAGCGCACCCGTTTGTTGTACAACTGAAAACACCTAAAACGTCGCTAGGACTCCTTTGTCTGGCGCACTGTATTACTGTGGGACTCATTCCCAGGACAGCTATTTCCCCCTAATTACAACCTACAACTATTCAAGAAGCGCATAGCACGCTTGTTAGTTTAGGTTGACAAGCTGTTATTCTACTTTATGAACATGCATCTGGCCTGCGACATTGACCTACTTGAAAATCAAGAAAGTTAGTTAAAAGCAACAACATTGCAAGTAAATATTCATCATAAAGGTCATATTGGGAGTGTTTTCGCGTTAAAATGTATTACTAAACAGCCTCATTATTTGTGATTTTTGTTTTTAATCTTTGGCGTCAAAAGGGCTTCATCCCCCAAATGTTTCTGCATTAAAGTGTTCCATTTGATGTAATCTTTCCATTGAACCCAAAAAATCTTTAAAATCGAAAGCGCTTATATGACATAAGACCCGTGTAAATTTCATAAAAATCAACCCATTGCAGATTCTAGAAATAATAGATAAAATTTTCATTCTTTCATTGTAGCAAACCAAGGAAGAATGCCATTAAACTTTCCATGTAGAGCGAAACGTGAACAAAAAAAATCATACTGAATGCTTTCTAGATTCATTATTCTTAACTAAAGAAGGAGGTAATTTGCTTAAGACGTGATTCAATTATCTAACGTAAAAATGTGTAAATTACTTGAAATATTGTATATTTTCGGATATTCTCTACAAGTAGAGATTATTTACATCAGTGCTCTTAGAAAGTAATTAATGCTGCTCAGCTACTGGCACCGCGATGTAAAAAATGGTTTTTACGCAGCGATGAATGTGACAAAAATTCTTATAAACAATAACAACTCGTTTCTAATTTTATATTATCATATTCGGAGGGGCGCAATGTATTGCAGGAGTCAGACGTCTGTGTTTCTTAATACGACGCTGTACGTAACTCGATAAATTTTGGACCATATACTAGGCAACTTGGTGAAATTGCTGATTTATACTCAATTTAAAATAAGTATTAATTTTATTTTATTCGATAAATATCTGGACACACCTAAAATTTCTAACAACTAGTTTCTTTTATTTGTATTACTCTTATCGTCTTGGCATTGGCAATTGGTATGACCGCTCTAGGTTTATTATTCTCTTTTTCATTTATTTTGTAGCATTTATAGACACTTGTATCAAACGTGAACGCATATCTAATGATGTCAATCAAAAAATAAAGTACCAAACCGGTGAAGTAATAAAAGAGAAAATTTACCCATCTATTTCTAGCCTCCATAGAATCTGCAGCTAGATATAGTGGCGAAGATTCTTTTCTATGAATCACAAACTTATTTGGTTTTGAAGGCTCAGCATCATCTTCAAGCTCTCGAATCTTTTGGTCAAAAAGCATAACTACTCCTACAGGTTGCTTGTCCTGAAAATGAAGAGTTCTTTTCTAAAATTAATGAGGTTGCAAATTATTTACATCGTATTATAAAATAATAGTATGTTATTCAAACAGCTTATATTGAGCGAATCGCCATTCAGTGGCGGCTCGTGGTTAGTTTCATCAGAATCAAAAGCGCCGTAGGCAAATCGTCAAAGGCCAACAATTTTTTTTGGACCACGCTCTAATTTTGTTTTTTTGGAAGAGAATATGAAAAGCTAACGCTCTTTAAAATAAGTAAACTACCAGTATTTATTTAATTACTCGACAGATTTTTTTAGACTGTTTTAAATTTTAGATCAACCCTTCGGTCTTTAGCATTTGCAAAATGATTTATAACACGCTAATTAAAATTAGCAATGTTTTTCTATGCTTAACATGCCCAACGCAGACAGTCTTTCTTGTCCCATAGTATTATGTAAAATGTCTTTATTCCCTTTAATGTAGAGAAACACACATTGCAAGCAACAATTTAACAGTTTTCGAAAAAGTTGCCCTAAGATTATAATTAATAAATAATTGGAGCATTGATACTGCTCCAGAACTTTTACCGAACCCATCCCATTCATAAGTAACTTTTAGTTCAGTTTGAAGTTTTAAATAATTTACACTAGGAAAGTTTTCTTTTACTGGTTTTAATGATCCGGAAAATTATGTTTGAATTCTTCAAATTGGTCGCTATAAAATAACTGAGCGGCTACTAAATGGTCACTAAAACTAAAACTGTGGTTGATGTCACATGTTATTATGTCACAAACTTCTAAAGCGACTAGACGATTAGAATCTTAATTGTTTCTTGGTCTTTTGGCACTATGTGTAGAAGAAGGCATTTCTGAAGATATTTCATTTATTATTTGATCTCTGACATCTTGAATTGAAGTTTTAAATGAGTCTATGTAATTTTGTACCAATAAAATATCAATACCAATAAGTTGATTAAAAAGGACTTTGCAATGGGGCATTATTAATTGAAAAAAGTTTAACTAATACAAAAAATCTACACTTTGTAAAAATGTCTTTAATCCAATTGCTTGATTAATTATATTAGAATCTTCTTCAGCCTCAATTATCTTCTCTCGAAAAACCCCGGGATTCTCTGAAAATTCAGATTCGTCGTGACCCCTTAGAGCGAGCTCGAAGGCTCGGCAAAATTTAATACAATTTAAAATTTTATTTTAAATGTAGGTACCGATTTTGGGTAACGTTTCCATTAAATGTCTACACAGGTTTTCGGTAGGCATTATCAAGTTGCAATCGTATATTATCTACTTTGCCAAGTGCTGAAAAGCTAACCATACATTTAATATGTTCGGCAGCCATAGAATGCTTCTTGATCTCCTCACATGTAAATTCCCATAAATCGTACATGGTTTTTTTTAAATATCGATTTATACTCTTGTTTTATCTTGAGGTACTTGTTTTATTATTAATTCTGGCAATGGCCGACGAACCTCCTGACCTTACACTCTAAACGTTTTTCGAAAGCCAAGCAATTGTTTTCGTTTAACCCACAATTTTAAAAACCAAACACGATTCCGCGGGTTCAGACATAAAAAATCAACTATCGCACCTTATATTTCCTATATTTTATGTAGTATAGCTTGCCTTGTCGGCGCGCAGACGTGCGGCGAGCCGCGAAGGGGAACGAATGGTAAAATGCAATTTGACCGGTAGTATAGAAAATAGGTAAAGTAATAGTGATACGTTCTCAAGCAGGAATGGAACAAATTTACGATGTTTAGGAATAGTTTTGTATATATTAGGATAAAAAAAGTGATTTACAGAAAACATAATTTAAATAGGTTTTTGAAGTGAAACTTCTTAACGCGCGCCGGGAGTAAAATTTGAAGGCCGCGACACATGGCTGGCGAACACGGCGGGCGAACGCAGCAGGCGAACACGGCGGGCGAACGCAGCGGGCGGTACACGATGAGCGACACCGACCGGGCGGAAGAAAAATATGAGAATATTGTTATTGTGATATCTTTGTTAGTTTACAAGATAAAAATATGGGATTTGCTCTATTACCTTGTCAAGACATAAGCGAAACTTTTATGAAGAATATATTTTTTTCATTTAGGCCTTCCTTTTTTGTTAATTGAGTGGTATATTTAAAAAATCACTTTCTAACCAAATCCGTTAAGTTATGTATAAGGCTAGGGCGTTTAATTATTGTGATATCTATGTTAGTTGCTCGATGTCAAGATATAAGCGAAACTTGTATGAAGAATTTTTTTTTTCATTTAGGGTTTTTGTTAATTTAGTGTTATATTTAAAAAAACTACTTTTTAACTAAATCCGAGGCTAGGGCGTTTAAGTTTAAGAAGTTTCACTTCTGTTATGCGCAGATAGTGCACACGATTTTTGAAGTGAAACTTCTTAACGCGCGCCGGGAGTAAAATGTGAAGGTCGCGAACACGGCGGGCGAACGCAGCGGGCGACAGACGATGAGTGAAACGGCCTAGCGGAAGAAAAATATGAGCATATTGTTAATGGGAAATCTTTGTTAGTTTACAAGATAAAAATATGGACTTTGCTCTATTACCTTGTCAAGACATAAGCGAAACTTTTATGAAGAATAGTTTTTTTTTTCATTAGGCCTTCCCTTTTTGTTAATTGAGTGTTATATTTAAAAAAAAAACACTTTTCCGTTAAGATATGTATAAGGCAAGGGCGTATAATTATTGGGATATCTTTGTTAGTTTACAAGATAAAAATATGGGGTTTGCTCTATTACCTTGTCAAGACATAAGCGAAACTTTTATGAAGAATAGTGCTTTTTCATTTAGGCCTTCCCAAGCCGAGGCTAGGGCGTTTAAGTTTATGAAGTTTCACTTCTGATATGCGCACATCATAGTGCACACGCTTTTTTTAATTTTCTCATTTTCTCCTGTTTTTTTGGAAGGTTATTGACCATTTGACCTTATGGTCGAGCCGCCACTGTCGCCATTGCATGCAAGTGGAATAGTATACTTTTTCTACTATCGTGTAAAGTTGCAGTAAGAGATTTATTTATTAGTCGTACATAAATTAGATTATAATCCCAGAAAAACCGGTTATATGAGAAAATTTTTAGTAGGTTTGTTTGTGGTAGTCCTTATTGTGTTGAAAATAAGTGGTTTTTACACGAAAACTTCATAATTTTATTGTTTCTAATAAGTTTGTACGTTCACCCACGTTTATATCACTTTTTAGTTTATTTCATACAATAATTGAAGTTTTATAGACAGGTTCATAAAATGAGCGCACAAGTCAGTGATAATGGATCTCAAAACAGATATGAACTCATTAAAGAAAATTAAACAATGCTCTTGAGCTTTTACGGAAGACGCGTGGATATGGAATTTTTTTTAAAACAAATTAAAAATACAATCCAAAATATTGAGTTTCAGGACAAGATTAAGAAACAAAAGTTTATCATAATTGAATTTGCGGAACACAGACTACACGTTAACTTGACCACCATCTATAGATATTCTAATAAGTCCGCTCAATTCAGCGTGCCGTCGAAAATACCGCCCTTGGCCTTGAACACACTCGGCCACGATGCAGGAGACGAATGCGTGCAGCTACCGCGTACGATCAATATGAATAGTCCAGATCACCCTCGATTATTTTTATACGGGGAGGAATATATTATATGAATATGATTATTAACGTTTGTATTATTATTTTTTTATGATCAATTATTGACGTCCTATGTCCCATTTATAGCTCATTAATGATACTACTTTGTAATAGTTATTTAGTATTACAATAAATAGGTAAATAATAAACGAAATATTACCTACGATATGGATAAAATACGAGTGGGTATATAAAATTAATACGAAACCCAAAAATAACCGGTATTGTTTAACTACGAACACAAATTACAAAATATAACAGGAAAATAGCGACAATGGAACAATTTTAACCTGATATTTTCGGTTGTCGATAGTCTTATTACATTTTGTTATTAATCTGACAAATGCGTTGTCACACTGGATGTCGCCTTTAACAAAAAAAAAAAAAAAGAAAACACTAACCCGTGCTACACCCATATCTTAACCCAAACATTAAAAGTGGTTTCCATCCAGGGTTTTTTATTCTTAATTAGTGGTTAAAACAGTGATCAAACTTACTTATACTCATATATCTCAGCTTATATGCATAATTTGGGTGAAGATAAATATTATAAACCCACAAATTTTACGCTATTTTGATATTCTTTGGTTTCATGAAAGTGATTTTTCAAGGCCTATAACGACACGTATTTCGTCTCGCAAGAGAGATAAACTATCTCTCTCTCTCTCTCTCTGTTCCTCTTTCTCTCTTATGGAATCCGTAAAGAATTATTCAATTTTTATGAGACGAAGTGAAACTAACCGAAAGTTGATTGGACGACTAACCCAAACTAACCAAATCTATTAAAACTGATTATAACGTATCGGAACCGGTTTAAATCACTAAAACAAGTTGAGACTAAGTGAAACTAACCGAAAGTTGATTGGACGACTAACCCAAACTAACCAAATCTTAGATTATAACGTATCGGAACAGCTTCAATTAAGTAAAATAAGTTGAGACTCGATAACGAAGTATTCACTTCTATCACGTATACTGTGCTACTAGCGACTTTTTTCTGTATAAAAAAAATCATTTTTGCTGTAATTGCTACTACTTTTGTCTGCCGACTTTCAATGTATTGTTTTTGGACGGCGCAGGGCAGGTTTGTAGACAAGGCTGTGTTGCCAGATCTATTCTTGAATTCTATATGATTTTACATTAAAATAATACAGTCATGCGCATTGAAACTGGGACACCCCCACGACAGATCTTGTAATTTTTCGCAATTCTTGGTAAATCAGACTTTTACCTGCTAATAGGGCATGTCCATTGACGTACATTCATTAGGTTATGTTTTGTGACTTTGTCACCTTTGTCATCGCTTTTTCACAAAATTATTTCAACTATTATTCTTCTACAAAGAGTGATAGTGTTCCAGCAAGTTTAGTGACCACAACCCTAAGCAATAATATCGTGAACGTGAAATATAAAATCAACAAAAGTCCCTATTGAATAACACAAAATTGAACTTGGTTTTTACAATTTATTAAAAAAAAAAACGTAATCGCTAAATAGATAATGCGCATTCCGTGTAATGATACTATTAATATTTTATAGCAGAACCATTTTTTTCCAGAATCGCATGGATTGTTCTGGGCATGGAAGCCACTAAGTTTTGAGTATAATATTCCTCAGTCATTATGCTGTTCCAAATTTCAACGATTTTTGTCCATAATTCCTCCCTGTTTTCGGGTTTTAAATTTGACATTTTTTCTACCATCAGTCCCCAAACATTCTCGATCGGATTAGCATCAGGACTCCTACTTGGCCAAGGTTGTTACCCGTCAACCCGATTTGCTTCAATCCATTCTGTTACTCGGCGAGCAGTGTGGATGGGTCAGTTATCCTGCTGAAACACGAACTCATTCGGATACGCAGCGCGGGCGTTTGGAAGGATGACATTCTCTAAGATGTTCAAGTATTGTTCAGTTTTGAACCTGCTGTTTACTCTTATGCACAGCCCTGCCCAACCAGCTCCCATGCAACCCCAAACATTGACAGAAAATCTTGCGGACTTTCCAATTTTATGAGTGTACATTTCTTCATATCTAGACCTCGGCCTCGGCGGCCTGTATGCTCTTAAACCGCCATTATAAAATGATTGAAAGGTTTTTTCATCAGAGAAAACTACTATTTGCCAAAAATTTACGTCCGCCACAAGATATTCCAAACACCAACCAATTATTTGCTCTTTATTACCATTAGTGAGGAAAGGTTTCTTGGCTGCAGAACGATTTCTTAAATTAGAGAGACGTTTAACTGTTCTACGAGCTGTACTGGCAGAAGTTGGAAACCCTGTATTGTTTATTGCGTCAGAAGCGCTTCGGAAAGGATTTTCTTCGAGATATCGAATTAAATTATTGTCCTGTTCCTCAGTTGTCGTCCTTGAAGGCCCACTACCTGCCCTTCTTTCAACGCTCTGTGTCGCACGCCATTTCACATAAACATTGTGCACCGTACTTTTCGGTTTCCCAACTCTCACAGCCACACTTCTTACTGGCAAACACTCTTCAAACAAAGCATCTAATTATTTTAATTTTTTCGACAACGGATAACTGCGACATATTTATTGTTTTCCTGTCAAATTTGACAAACCTCATCATTGCCGCAGGTATGTGCTGGTGCGCAATCGCTCGTTTTACAATGGGAAAAATCGAGTATCCCACTTTTAATGCGCGTGACTGTACATATCTCTGTTTGACAATTTTATGTTAGTCAAAAATTGTGCTGTGCTGATTTTAAACCAATATGTATTATTCGTGAAATTATTATTTTTTATAACTTATTTAAGCGAGGCCAGGCGATAGTGATATTAAGCTAATAAAAATTGATATTATTCTTTGTTTTATATCAAAGGTAGCGAAAAGGATTTGAGGCGCTTGAGTATTTCTCTTGCTGACTATATTTTATTTCCTAATATTCCTTGCGTTTTTATACAAGTGTCTCGCCACTGCGGTATAACAATTTGCAATCATCAGTTACGTTTCAGGATCAGCTTCTATGCTTGTGATACTACAGGGTTCGATTCCCATCGAGACAAGACATGTTTTAATTGTTTTTTATTTTTTGGTTATGTTTGTTAGTTGGGGTTAATTTTGGTTTTGTGTTAGGCGGGGTTGGTCAAGCGTGTAGCGCGCTCGTCTCAATGCGCTTGTTTGGTTAATTAACGTTAGTTTCGATTATTTTTGCTTAATCTGGGATACTGAAGACAAGCGCGTGTAGCGAGGAGCACAGTACACGTGATAGAAGTGAATACTTCTTTATCGAATTTCAACTTATTTTACTTATATGAGCCGGTTCCGATACGTTATAATCAATTTTAATAGATTTCGTTAGTCGTCTGATCACATTTAGGTTAGTTTCTCATAGTCTCAACTTATTTTAGTCATTTGATCTGGTTCCGATAAGTTATAACCAATTTTAATAGATTTGGTTAGTTTGGGTTAGTCGCCGAATAAACTTTCAGTTAGTTTCACTTTGTCTCGACTTATTCCAATCATTTCAACCGGTTCCGCTAGGTTATAATCAATTTTAAGAGATTTGGTTAGTTTGGGTTACTCGTCTAATTAACTTTCGGTTAGTTTCACTTAGTCTCAACTTATTTTTGTCATTTGATCCGGTTCCGATACGCTATAATCAATTTTAATAGATTTGGTTAGTTTGGGTTAGTCGCCGAATCAATTTTCAGTTAGTTTCACTTTGTCTCAACCTATTTTAGTCATTTCAACCGGTTCCGATAGGTTATATCAATTTGAATAGATTTGGTTAGTTTTGGTTAGTCGTCTAATCAACTTTCGATTAGTTTCAAATTTTAGTCATTTTAACCGGTTCCGATACGTTATAACCAATTTTAATAGATTTGGTTAGTTTGGGTTAGTCGTCCAATCAACTTTCGGTTAGTTTTACTTCGTCTCATAAAAATTGAATAATTCTTTCCCAATTTCATAAGAGAGAAAGAGGGAGAGATTACGTATAGTTAGACAACAGTCATCAACAGTACAATAAGAAAAACTACGCTTAGCCATCTTAACCATACAGCCGATGGGCGAGGGATTGGCGCAGGCAGGAGGGAAATTTTCCGGGGCACGCTTGAGTGAGCGGACTTATTAGAATATCTATAGATGGTGACTTGACCACATCATAAACATAAAAGACATTTTTGAACAATATTGTAAGCATCCAGGCAGAAGAAAGGAAAATTAGCACATATAATGTAGAAACAAAAACTATGTACTTGGGTATAATGGGCGTTACCCAAACTGACCTTGATAAATTTCATATTACATTAAATGATTTAGAGGCTCAAATCATATACTCGTATATGGGGAGAACAATTGTTACTTAGACAATTCATGAACCTTTTTACATAAATATTGAAGGGTGTTGTGTGATTCGTACCGAAGGCAATAAAAATACTAATTGGATAATGTGTTTCGTACCGCACACCTTTTATATAATTTATTCAACATTGTGATTCGTACCGGGCATCAGGTAGGTAAAATTTATAACCTTTAGGTTAGGGATAGAAATAATAAATACTTGTTATAGTTGTCAAATTTGTTTGTATGGAGATAAAGTATTAAATGCACAAAATATCATAAGTTGGTACACGAATACAATTAAAAATAACACAAACACAACAACTATTATCTTATATCTAGTTAATGGAAAAGAAATTTACAATAGGTATAGAAAAACAATTTTAACAAATTAGAATCAGGCGGGAGCGGCATGAAATGAAATACATTTTAATAAATGTAGTCTACTAATTTCTTTGGTTTTGTATCGGTTAATAGTTTTTTCGATAAATTCTTGTCGTTTTTTAACTTTATTATTATGAATTTTTGCAGTAGAATTGACACTCTGAATTTTATCTTGCGTACTTATTTGAAATTCACAAAGTTTTTCTACAAATACAAACAAATTTGGATGCGCCTTGTACATTGAGGAATTGAAAAGGCTATGAAACCATACCAGCGTGAAGACAGCAGCCAGAGATAGCAGCCAGGCCGGCCGAAGATTGCCGAATGATCAGTGGCGTCGGACATTTTTCATTATTTTAAATTTTGTTTATACTAATAACAAGATTAATATTGGGTAATAATATTATTTATTTATCACTAAAATCAATTATAAAAACCTGGTATTTAAAATTGAAAATTACCTCGGTATAAATTAGTTGGCAGCCAGAGTTTCGCACCCAAGGACTGCATGCAAATGATTGCGATTTAGCCTGAATTGCAGCGCATTTAAAGGGTAATTTACGCTAAAATCGTAATCCTGGCAGTATGCGTGGTCTTTGAGTAATTTGATAAAAAGTCCTTTCAAGCAGCATATCTAAATCAAATAGCAGCCAGGATTTCATACCCAAGGACGGCTTGCAAGTCAATGCGACTTGGCCTGAATTGTAGCCTATATAGTGGCAAATTTACCATAAAAATGTAATCCTGGCAGTATGAGTCGTTTTTGAGTAATTTGTTAAAAAGTCTTTCAAGCATCATACCTAAATCAGATAGCAGCCAGGATTTCATACCCAATGACGGCTTGTAAGTGAATGCGACTAGACCTGAATTGTAGCCTATATAGAGGGTAATTTATCATAAAAATTTAATCCTGGCAGTATGTGTGGTTTTTGAGTAATTTGATAAAAAG
>MU192491.1:15545-28848 GCA_016904865.1 Pissodes strobi
CAGCCAGGATTTCATACCCAAGGACGGCTTGTAAGTGAATGCGACTAGGTCTGAATTGTAGCCTATATAAAGGATAATTTACCATAAAGATTTAATCCTGGCAGTACGAGTGGTTTTTGAGTAATTTGATAAAAAGTCCTTCAAGCATCATACCTAAATCAGATAGCAGCCAGGATTTCGTACCCAATGACGACTTGTAAGTGAATGCGACTAGGCTTAAATTGTAGCCTATATAGAGGGTAATTTACCATAAAAATGTAATCCTGGCAGTATGAGTCGTTTTTGAGTAATTTGTTAAAAAGTCGTTCAAGCATCATACCTAAATTAGATAGCAGCCAGGATTCCATACCCAAGGACGGCTTGTAAGTGAATGCGACTAGGCCTGAATTGTAGCCTACATAGAGGGTAATTTATCATAAAAATTTAATCCTGGCAGTATGTGTGGTTTTTGAGTAATTTGATAAAAAGTCCTTCAAGCATCATACCTAAATCCGATAGCAGCCAGGATTTCGTACCCAAGGACGGCTTGTAAGTCAATGCTACTAGGCCTGTATTGTAGCCTATATAGAGGGTAATTTACCATAAAAATTGAATCCGGGCAGTATGTGTGGTTTTTGAGTAATTTGATAAAAAGTCCTTCAAGCATCATACCTAAATCAGATAGCAGCCAGGATTTCGTACCGAAGGACGGCTTGTAAGTCGCATTGACTTACAAGCCGTCCTTGGGTACGAAATCCTGGCTGATATCTGATTTAGGTATGCTGCAAGAAGGACTTTTTATCATATTACTCAAAAACCACTCATACTGCCAGGATTAAATTTTTATGGTAAATTACCTTCTATATGGGCTACAATTCAGACCTAGTCGCATTGACTTACAAGCCGTTCTTGGGTACGAAATCCTGGCTGATATCTGATTTAGGTATGATGCTTGAAGGACTTTTTATCAAATTACTCAAGAACCACTCATACTGCCAGGAATAAATTTTTATGGTAAATTACCCTTTATATAGGCTACAATTCAGGTCTAGTCGCATTCACTTACAAGCCGTCCTTGGGTATGAAATCCTGGCTGCTATCTGATTTAGGTATGATGCTTGAAGGACTTTTTATCAAATTACTCAAAAACCACACATCCTGCCAGGATTACATTTTTATAGTTAATTTGCCACTATATAGGCTACAATTCAGGCCAAGTCTCATTGACTTGCAAGCCGTCCTTGGGTATGAAATCCTGGCTGCTATTTGATTTAGATATGCTGCTTGAAAGGACTTTTTATCAAATTACTCAAAGACCACGCATACTGCCAGGATTACGATTTTAGCGTAAATACGCTTCAATTCAGGCTACATCGCAATCATTTGCATGCAGTCCTTGGGTGCGAAACTCTGGCTGCCAACTAATTTATACCGAGGTCATTTTCAATTTTAAATACCAGGTTTTTATAATTAATTTTAGTGATAAATACATAATATTATTACCCAATATTAATCTTGTTATTAGTATAAACAAAATTTAAAATAATTTTGAAAAATGTCCGACGCCACTGATCGTTCGGCAATCTTCGGCCGGCCTGGCTGCTATTTCTGGCTGCTGTCTTCACGCTGGTTGAAACGATTCACATGCGTTAGTTGTACGTGCGAGTGTTGCTGACATTTTCGCCCAGATTGTAGGGGGAAAAGCCGATTCCTCGGAAATATAATCGTCTGTTAAATAATCAGCATATCTTAAAAGTCTTTCATCATTTGGCATTATATCAAACAAATCAAGAGCAAAGCTATATCCTACTTCGCTAGGTTCCAAATAAGGTAATGCGAAAGTTGTTCGCATCCATTGACCAACCAAGCTTGATTTGTCTTGATAATCCTTAGTTAAACCTAATTTTTGCACTTTTCTATACCAGGCCTGACTGAGATGAAACCTGCATCCAATTATTTGAGCTTTGGACCAAACTTCATTCGCAGCTTTATGAATGCCTTGTTCAAAGTCCACGACAATTTCGTTAATATCTAATGTAACGTTATATTTTAAACACTCGTTTTCTATTAATGAAAATAATTTATAATAACATTGACTTTGCTTACTTGGCAATAAGCAAAAGACTAAAGGGATATAGTGGCCGTTAAAAAATCCATGTATAGTGAATAACTGACAGAAATATTGTGCGCAATAATCAAACGTGCCATCAAGGTATATTCGATTTGTTGTAGCAGCCATTCGCACATTACTTTCACATGAAAAAACGATAATGTTTTCATTTACACTGTTAACAAAAAGGAAATTTTCGCCTTTACTAGTTTTGATATTTAGTTTTGCAGCAGCTTCATGAACTTCATAAATGTTCTTTGGAAGAGACGGAGCAACTTTTCTACGAGCATTGTATATGTAATTCCTTACAAGTGCAACGTCAGTGGTAGTAAATGTAGGCGGTAGGTTTTCTTGAAGAACTTTGCGAATAATTTTAGGAGGTTTCTCAGCAATATCTTCCGTAGCTTTTCTTTTGCATGCTGTACTTACAATTTGTCTTTGAAGTGACACTACATCAGCTTCGTGACAATGTTCTAACTCACGCTTATTCAGGAGAACATTTTGGTCGAATGGACCAAAGGTATAAATGGTTGCTTTACATTTACGATCTACGCACACCCAAACATGTTCCTTACTTGTTTTAAGCACTTTTTTTAAATTATACTTATAACTATTAACAACCAACATTGGTTTTCCACGGGTACTTTCAATAAACTTGATATCCCTTTTAGCAGAACTTTGCTGGTCAACGTCTAACAAGAGACTAAATGAAATGGAAAATTAAATAAAACCCTTCTTTGACATCTAATTAATAATCTGTTACTAATGCGGTAGTCAGGTACTGCAGGTAGGGTGCAGGAAATTCCAAAAATTGTATACCGGTACGAATCGCAATATGAATAAATTAGTAAAAATTACCATATTGGTTTATTTTACCCGCTATGTGCCCATATTGAAATGTACACTGTGGGCAAAATTAAGTTGGAACCTACTTCACCTTATTGTATCTTTTTTGTTTTTTTAGCCGATTTCAATCAAATTTGGATACAGTGAAGACTCGTCCATTCTTGACTCACAAGCAGAACAGTACAGAGCCGGATTTAGGGGATTACTTTATGAAACAGTGCAATTGTTGTCGTTGCAATAATAAGTGGCTTTGATTAGAAAACGTATTGTGAGTTCAATCTGACCATTAAAAATCGGAACACCAAATAACAATAAAACCATAAAAGAAAAATTAAAAAATAATTTATTTTCAAAAAAGTAAAAGTAACCAAAAGCACAAAAAAACGGCTAAAACGAATCGGAACAGATTAAAAATATTAAAGAAAGTTAAAAGTAACCAAAACGAACCGAATTTTGGCGACTAACCAAAACTAACCAAAAACATTAAATTTGATTATAACATATCCGGAGCCAGTTGAAATGACTGAAATAAATTAAAACAAACGGAAATTAACCGATTGTTGATTGAACGGCTAACAAAAAACTAACCAAAAGCACCAAAAAGGGCAAACGCGTATCGAAACAGATTAAAAATATTAAAGTAAGTTTAAAAAATTAAAGCACGTTAAAACTAACCCAAATGAATCGAATTTTGGCGACTAGCTAAAACTTCCCAAAACGTTAAAATTATTGGTTATAACGTAGGTGCCGGAATCAGTTCAAAGGATTAAAATAAATTAAAACTAACTGAAATTAACCGAAATTTGATTGAACGACTAACCAAAAGTAATAAAAAACACCAAAAAAGGCGAAACCGAATCGAAACAGATTAAAAATATTGAAGTAAATTAAAACTAACCGAAATTAGCAGAATTCGGCCAACCAAAACTGACCAAAAACATTAAAATTATTGGTTATAACGTATCGGAACCGGTTCAGATAACTAAAATAAAATAAAACTAACTGAACTTAGTCGAAATTTGATTGAACGACTAACCAAAAGCACCAAAAATGGCTAAAACGTATCATATCAGATTAAAAATATTAAAGTAAGGTAAAAATAACCTAAATTAACCAAATTTTGGCGACTAACTTAAATTAACCGAAAACATTATAATTAATTACTAACATAAATTAAACCTAACTGAAACTAGCCAAAAACTGATTGAATGACTAACCATAACCAACCTATAAAAGTAAATTAAAACGAACCGAATTTTGGCGACTGACCAAAACTAACCAAATCAATTAAAATTGATTATAACGGATCGGAACCGGTTTAAATGACTAAAATAGGTTGACAGTGTTGAGACTAAGTGAAAATAACCGAAAGTTGATTGGACGACCAACCAAATCTATTAAACTTTATCATAACGTATCGAAACCGGGTTAGATGAAGAAAATAAATTGAGACTAAGTGAAACTAATCAAAAGTTGATTGGACGACTAACGTAAACTAACCCAACTATTAAAATTGATTATAACGTATGGGAATCGACTCAAATGACCAACATAAGTTGAGACTAAGTGAAAATAACCGAAAGTAGACCAGACGGCTAACCAAAACGAACCAAATCTATTAAAACCAATTTTAACGTATCGGAGCACACACAAATGGCTAAAATAAGTTGAGACTAAGTGAAACTAACCGAAAGTTGATTCGACGACTAACCAAAACTAACTAAATCTAATAAAATTATTACGTGTCGTAACCGGTTTAATGACTAAAATAAGTTGATACTAAGTGCAACGAACCGAAAGTTGATTAGACGACTAACCAAAACTAACCAAAGCTATTAAAGCTGATTATTACGTATCGTAACCGGTTCAAATGACTAAAATAATTTGAGACGAAGTAAAACTAACCGACAGTTGATTAAACGACTAACCAAAACTAACCAATTTATTAAAATTGATTATAACGTATCGGAACCTACTCAAACGACTAAAATAAGTTGGGACTAAGTAAAACTATCCGAAAGTTGATTAGACGACTAACCAAAGCTAATCAAATCTATTAACATTAATTATTATTACGTATCGTAACCAGTTCAAATGACTAAAATAGTTTGAAACTAAGTGAAGCTAACCGAAAGTTGATTAGACGACTAACCAAAATTAACCAAATCTATTAAAATTGATGATAACGTATCGGAACCGACTCAAATGGTTAAAATAAGTTGAGACTAAGTTAAACTAAGCGAAAGTTGATTGGACGACTAACCAAACCTAACCAAATCCATTAAAATTGATTCTTACGTATCGTAACCGGTTCAAATGACTAAAATAAGTTGATACCAAGTGAAGCGAACCGAGCGACAGTTGATTAAACAACTAACAAAATCTATTAAAATTAATTATCGGATCCGACTCAAATGACTCAAATAATTTGAGACTAATTTAAATTAACCGAAAGTTGATTATACGACTAACCAAAATTAACCAAATCTATTAAATTGATGATAACATATCTGAACCGACTCAAACGGCCAAAATAAGTTGAGACTAAGTTAAATTAACCGAAAGTTGATCGGACAACTAACCAAAACTAACCAAATCTATTAAAATTGATTATTACGTATCGAAACCGGTTCAAATGACTAAAATAAGTTGATACTAAGTGAAACGAACCAAAAGCTTATTAGACGACTAACAAAATCTATTAAAATTAATTATAACGTATCGGATCCGACTCAAATGACTAAAATAATTTCAGACTAAGTAAACTAACCGAAAGTTGATTAGACTAACCCAATCTATTAAAATTTATTATAACGTTAGATCGGGGATTGGGAGATGAATCGAATGCACTTTTTTGTTTTTACAACCAGCCCTAATGTTATAAATTGTGAAAACGAATGAAACATGAAGTAGTATGTATTTATGCGGTATAGTATGGTAAACTAAATTTGACGTAATCTGCTTAAAGCCATTTTTTACGTTAATTGGTATTAGTGGTGGGTGAGGGTGACTTTTAGTTTCTCACGACAGACTAGTCGTGTTGCATATGGTTAGATCGAGGAATGAGAGACGAATCGAATGCAAATATTTTTTTTTTGGTTTTTACAACCACACTTAAAGTTATAAATTGTAAAAAAGAACGAAACTTGAAGTAATATGCGTTTATGTAGTATATTTTGGTAAACTAGACCTACGTAATCTAACCTCATCTAACCCAAACTAACCAAAACTTATTTATATCAACTATTACTTTCAACAAAATTATAAGTTTTCTTAGATCTCAAATTTAATAAGCGTTGCATTCTTCATTGGCATTTTCAATGTCTCCCCCGGTTACATCATTGTAAAGGGCTGTGAATTTTTTCTATTTTTATATTAATGTTGAATTTTCAGTTCGCAAAAACACTGAAGTTATACTTTAGCGTTTTACTTATGAGTTAAATTTAGTTTTGTTATTAAAGTTTTATTTACCTAGTCCTTTAACATTTGTGAGATTTCAGATTTTAAATAAAACCTGATTTCCTACCTTTCCCTATTCTTAGGTATTCCTTGCAACTCTCTAATAATTGTTACATTGGCTTTTTATGGGTGTGGGTTAAGAAACAAGAAAAACTAAGATTGCCTTGGCTAACGCTTCGGAAAATCTAGGGCTTTGTGGGTACATTTTTCAAAACGTTGGCCAAAGAAAACCTTATTTTGTTCTTTCTGGACCCGTACCGTCAAAAACCAAATTTAAAAATTTGATATTATTGTTTATCTAGCCCAAAGGACCCCGCACATTTCTTATGAAAAATGGCTTTCGCCGAAATTTTCTGAAAATTTGATATGATGCAGTTCTCGATGTCCTGATTAACAGTTCTCATGGGCACAACTCAATCCTATGACCAGTTTTCAAGTTTCAAGTCTTCAAAGTTGGCTTTTTTAGACCTTTGAGATTGATATAATTTTTAACATAATTGTTTATATTTCCTTTATTAGTAAATATAAATTAAAAAAATATATTCTGGGTTTTAGGTCTTATGGTGTCTTCTTAAAATGTGTCATAAAGGTTTGCACAGGGTTTTACCTAAACTAGTGGCGGCAAAGAAGTATCAATTTAGAGAAAATCGCTAATAACCAAATTCAATCAATCATGCAGAATAAAATAACCAACGGCTAGATCTCGTTTAATTTTTAACATGGTATCACCAAAAACAAACTAAACAATTCCTACCAAGGCCGTATTTAGGGGGGGTGTTTGGGGTGTTCAAACACCCCCCGAAATTCTCCGAAATTTCAGATAATTTTATTATCTTAAATAGAGATAGCAAAAACGTCGACCGGTCAACAGCGTAGACCTTTTTTGTTGGCCCGCTGCAGGACTAAAATCAATTGAAAATAAATGGATTGTTTTGGAACAAAAATAAACAGAATTTGTCAGAATCACGTTGCCATAAGTTGGCCTCCATGTGTGATAGGTGATGGGTTCAAAATCATGACGGTCTTCTGAGATTTAAGGAAATGGTTGTGCCCATTGTAGAGGCTTTGGAAGAACTTTCAGCAGCTATGGATAGCGCAGATCAATTTTTTAAAGCTATAATTTCTCCAGACTTCATTTTACATTTTTGTACAGCTGTAGTTATCTTTAAACATACTCCTCAATTGTGTAAAATGCTGCAAGCTATCGGTTGCGATTTAGTTGAAGCAATGGATCTTATTAATACCATCTATTCAATAATAAATGAAATGCGGCAAAACATGGATTTCTGCTTTTCTGATATATTAATGAATCTATTAAAGGCGAGATGAAGGTGTCATGAATAGTTTTCACTCAAACACGTCGGCGTAACGTTGAAGCAAGTTCACCAGAAGCTTACTATCGTACAGCAATAGCAGTGCCGTTTTTCGATGATTTTTTATGTCAGTTAAATGCCTATATGCCTGTTGTAAGTAGTTGTAGTAAAATAATTCAATGCGAATATTCACTTTTCTTTTAATTGATTATACCTTACCTTCAAGCAAAATCATCAAATTGATTATACCTTACGCTCAAGCATATAATCATACCGTCCCATCAGCCTAAGCTCCTTTCTCCTTTCTAATAAAAGGCAAACATGAAGGCGTACTTTCAAACCGCATGCATAATGCCCTAAACATCATTAAGAATTGGAGCGAAGGGAAGGGACTCTCCCTAAATCCTAGGAAAACCATTCTTGCCCCGTTTGCGAAAAGAAGGAAACTAGAAATGAGAGCGCCCATCCTACATGGAACACAGTTAACTTTTTCCACCGAGGTAAAATATTTATGGGTCACACTAGACTGTAAACTTACCTGGAACAATCATCTAGAAAACACCACCTCTAAAGCCACAGCGGCAATCGGGACATGCCTCAAAAATGGTAACCAAACACCAAGCAATAAAGTCCACGGTCACCTATGCCTCACTGGTATGGTGGCCAAAACCCCAGCAAGTCACCGCTCGAACCAAACTTAATAAAGTGCAAAGGCTGGTACGCCTGGGAATAACAGGAGCAATGTCAACGTGCCCTAACGCAGCCTTAGAGATACTGCTGAACAGGCCTCCTCTTCATCTCAGTGTGAAGAAGGAGGCGTTTACCAGTGCTCACAGGCTATTCGAATATTCGAAATAGGCAAATTAAACCCTGGAGATTTGACTGGTCACCTGCGCATCTTTGAACAAATAAAACTGGAAAATGTCAGCAAACCAAGTGAACAAATGACGGTCATGTTAGACCTATATGTCACATTCTCAGTGGTTATTGATATCAAAGCTAGTCTGGGAATGTAAGCAAGCCCTAAAACAACTAGCAAAACACAACCAGGCAACTTTAATGTGGGGTCCTGGCCATAGCGGCAATAGAGGGCAACGAAAAAGCAGACTGTCTTCCGAAAGAAGGAGCTGGAACACCATATTATGGACCAGAACCCTACTGTGGCCTTATGAAGAGCCACATCACCGAAGAACTAAACAAATAACAAATAGGAAAAATATCAACTGTCATCCTACTGGAGAAACACTCCAGGAATAAGGCAGGCGAAAAGGTTTATCACCATCTCTGCGAAAACAGCAGAACAGCTCTTAGACCCGAACAGATCACATATTAAAACTGTCGCCGGACTGCTCACTGGACACTGCCCGGTAAAATACCACCTAAAGGCAATAAGCAAAGCAGAAGACGTCCAATGCAGATTTTGCAATAATGCAACTGAATCCGCAGAACATTTACTCTGCCAATGTCTAACCCAACTCTGCAAAAGGCGCAAGTACCTTGAAGGAGTACAGCTATCACCTCAAGAAATGAGTCAACTACCTTCCAAGAAAATAGCTTCGTTTGGAAGAAGCCTA
The DNA here is from genome assembly GCA_016904865.1 of Pissodes strobi. NCBI lineage: Eukaryota > Metazoa > Arthropoda > Insecta > Coleoptera > Curculionidae > Pissodes > Pissodes strobi. The sequence continues at coordinate 24,827 of MU192491.1, forward strand.
CGTCTCTTGGACATAAATTAAGTTGTAGAGTCATGCACAAAATATCTGTAAAGGTAGCAGTCTCGGGCGACCGAAACTAGCCGAAACGACCCCCTAGCAATTTACAATCTACCTTACCTTAGCTCAAGGATACTAGAAATTCAAAGATTAGTAATTTATGTGGAGGGAGTAAGGCGCTACGCGTCGGCTTCATGTAAAATTTTTAGGGGAACATTGGAGAACCCTGTTGCGTTGCAGCACTCGCAATGAATGTAGCGCGAACTATACAAAATTGCGACATATTTCGGAGTGCTTTGAACCGTGCTCAATGGTGTAACATAGGTATCTTTGTCTTACCTTAAAATAAAATTTCATAACAAAAATGGATGTGGCAGCTTGTAAAAATACTCACTAGTAGTGTCATGAAGAATTTTCATGCATCCGTCAGCGCTCTGATGTGATTGATCTGAAAGTGGCAGCTGTAATAATATCGCCGGCCATCGCATGGCAGATTCATGAAAATTCACTTTTTGGTGATATTTAGATATTTTATGTAAAAACACCCACCGAAGAAAAATCCTGGCTGCGGCCCTCATTCCTACTATAGTTTTAGATCGAAAATGTTATACCGGGTGTTCAGTTTATGTCGGTTGCCTTCTCGTTGGAATATTTGACTTTTGAACTAGGTATACTTACTACTCGAGATAAAACTTCTCCTATAGGTACCATTCGAGAGAAAATATTCTCAAACTACTTATTAATAGTAAGTAATATTTTGGTAACCACATATTTTAATTTTAAAATCTTGGGGACAAACGGTACATATTATAATATTTGTAATATAAAATTATAGAAATATTACAGGTACATTTTATTTTTACACTGTAGATTGTCATTAGTTTAAGGTAGGTATAAAATTACCACGTCATGTGCCTAAAATTAGTCAGATGGATATTTTGGAAAGTTATCCGATTTTATTCATATGTTTTTGACTGAATATAAAATGTGAGGTAAAATTAAGAAAATACTATGTGGGGCCATACTGTTAGGGGTGTTGTGTCCGACCAATACGTTCCATTGACTTATCTCTGGGATGTGCTAGTGCTTAATCAGTGATATTTTTCTCGACAGTGGTACTGTCATACATTAACGTGTTAACCATAGTAATTGATTTTATGAACATGTGTACATGACATAAAAATAACCCGGCATAAAATAATCGTTTTTACACATAGCATAGCCATACTTGCATGTTGCCTACTTTTGTATTTAAACAAAGCACACACAAACTCGTCCGATAATCCATGGCGAAGTTTACATAAAAAGGATAGTAAGTTCTTCTTCCTTATTGACCTAAAAAATACATAACATTGGAAGAGAATCATTTTTACATAGGTAACCATTGGGTGAGTTACAAAATAAGTAATAAAGAAAACGTCATGTGTGTAAATTTTTAATGAATATTTTTAGATATAGCAAGCTAGCTCAAATCCTTAAATACCGATGCGTACTTTAAAAAAATAACTTTAAAATCTACTTACAGGAGAACTTCTTTTATTTTTTTTATGTCATACTGATTCATAATTGTGTTTTATTTTTTAATCATACATAATAGAGCGAGTACTTTATGCTCTTACTATCTTTGGTACCACGCGGGAATTAAGACAATATTGTCTCTCTTAAAAAAAAAGACGCGATTATTTAGCCACTGAATAAACTTAGATATAACTTACCTTTCTGTTAGATTTCCAGTAGGCACAGGACGACAAAATGTATATAAATCATTAAAATGCTGTTTACTTAAACCAGAAACACTCCTGAATTCTTCTTCGTTAAAGTCTTTCTCACAGCATTGCCATCTGTTAACGCTTTTTGCAATTGAACGAATTTCTTGTAAAAAAATTACCAGTTCTGTCCCCGGAACTGAATATGCTTGATTAATAAATTGCAGGGCAGGAAGCAGAAAAGGCAAAAGTAGACCATTTTCATCTAAATGATGAGTGCAGCTTCTAGTTCCGGTTGGAATAAAGATATCCTAACGAATAAAAATATCTACTCTACATTTTAAAGACAATCTATGAATATTATTTATTGAATTGCAAACAAGACATGTTCGCCTCGAAGTTTGTTTTAAAACATTAAGTCTCATACTGGCAGGGTTATTTTCAATGTTCTGAATTTCACGCAAAGTTGAACGATTGCAGCTTAAACAAAGTCTTGTATCAGGATTAAAATGCTCTTCAGGTAAACCCTCTATATTTGCTCTTCGACCAATTGCTATTTTTTCTTATTTTAGTTCATTTTCTGCGCCATATAATAACGCTATTTGCTGTCTATTAAAATGTCTATCACAAGTATGACATGCCATATCATTTAACCGAAATGCCATTTTTAATAGTGTTAATTTTCGTTTTAATAAACCTAAAATATATTAAACTCTTATTTAATACTTTTACTTGTCAAACAAAATAACGAAATTCGGCTTTGTTTAGTCGCCATGTATATCAAGACCAAAAAATAGCTTACTTGGCGCTTCGACAAAAATAAGCCGCGAAGAGTCTGCCCTGCATAAATTCAACTTTAGTTTTACTTTTCTAACACCCTATGGGGTGTGTAAAAAGTGTTGAAAAAGTAAAACATAATAATATGTATCTCCAATATTGTATATCAAAAATATTATAATATGTACCGTTTGTCCCCATAAAGATTATGAAATCGCCCTCTTGCGGGAGACTTAAAAATTAAAATATGTGGTTACCAACATTTTACTTACTACTAATTAGTTTGAGAATATTATGGTACCTATAGGAGAAGTTTTATCTCGAGTAGTAAGCATACCTAGTTCGAAAGTCAAATATTCCAACGCGAAGACAACCGACATAAAATGAACACCCGGTATTTTCGATCTAAAACTATAGTAGGAATTGTTTAGTTTGCTTTTGGTGATAGCACATTAAAAATTAAACAAAATCTAGCCGTTGGCTTTTTTATTCTGCATGATTGATTGAACTTGGTTATTATAGCGATTTTCACTAAATTGATATTTCTTTGTCGCCACTATTTTAGGCAAGACCCTGTACAAACTTTTGTACCACATTTTAAGAAGACACCATAAGTCCTAAAACCCAGAATATATTTTTTTATTTATATTTAATAATAAAGGAAATATAAGCAATTACGTTAAAAATTATATCAATCTTAAAGGTCCAAAAAAGCCAACTTTGAAGACTTATAACTTGAAAACTGGTCATAGGATTGAGTTGTGCCCATGAGAACTTTTAATCAGGACATCGAGTACTGCATCATATCAAAATTTCAGAAAATTTCGCCGAAAGCCATTTTTCGTAAGAAATGTGCGGGGTCCTTTTTTACCCATACTTTTATTTCAACATAAAATTATAAATGTTTCCTATTTAATCGTTCTTCAATGCGTTGAATAAAGACGGATTTATAAATAAAATAATGTGTTAGACAGAGATGGGCAATTCATACATTTTAGGGCGAATTTTTCAGAAAATTATGAATTTTTCTTATATTTGCGATACGTCGTTGCCTTAAAGGTGCTAAGAGGCAACTAACAAAAAAAATTCCAAGACCGTATTTAAAAAAATTAAGTTGATGATGGTTGCCAGAAGACGAAACGTCGGATTTTAAATTTAATAATGCCCTATTGTAAAGGGGAAAAAGTGGCAATGAACACGGCACAAAGAGATCCGGTATGATATTGCGCACCGCTAGCCGCTCGACGAGCGACGCGGTGACGTCACTGCGGTGCAACACGCCTATTTACAATATTATGTTACCTTTGTGGAATGAAAATTGACGTAAGCTAGATTTCAACATAACCCAAACTACTGAACTGTGGGACTGAATGATAAAGATAAAGATTTAAATTGATGAATTAGGTAGGATTCATGATAATAGATACTTTGAATAAAATAGGATATTAATGGTTTCAAGCACATTCTTTATTTACACATATAACTTAAATTTTCTACTACATTTGGTTCTATAAATTATAAAGTGAAACTTCTGGAAAATTT
>MU192492.1:5475-28847 GCA_016904865.1 Pissodes strobi
TGTTATACACCCGATATAAAATAGGAAATATTATGCACTAACCCAAACACCATTTACGGATATTTTGAATTTTGTTCTTTAACTAGGGTTGGCAGATTTGAATTAATAAACTACGTCAGCTACCGGTACAGCATCAGTGGCATCATTCAATAATTGCTTTGTCTATCATTAATGAAATTTTCATATCAGAGCTGCATACATACCGCATTGATAGCGTGACATTTTTTGATTTTTTTTTGACAAAAAGGCGAATTTGCCAAATTTGTCTTTTCGGCAGTCGGTAAGAAAGTAATAGGTAGTTTTTTTTGAGAAATAAGTGAAACATTACATTTTTAATATTTAGTTTAGATTATATCAGTTTTCAGTTTTTGTATTTTTATTTCTGATACAGTCGTTGAAGTGTGGTACTATTAATTTAAGTTTTCATAAGTTCATTGATTGTCTCATCATAAAAATTCAAAAATTGGATGGAAACTATATGTACCTTTGATGTGTTTCTGTTGGCACATTACGAACACTCATTGAGATTGTGGATTACAGAAATGAAATAATAGAATTAAGAAATACGATTTTGAGAAGTATTTCAAATTGTATCAAACTAGCCATTGTACACAATCAAGAAACTTGCTATCCGATGATATGAAGTACTAAATCCAGATCAGAATATCAACACTGAAAATGTAAGTGTAATGCTAGAATATATAAGAAAAATTAAAAACCGGTCTTGCAACGAAAAAATATTATGAAGAAGTCAGTCAATATTTTCGAAGATAAAAATAAAGTGTCGTGGAACTTTGCCTATAGGTAAGCGCGAAAATCTGAATATTAGAAATTCTATGGAGACAAGCTAAGTGAGGAACATAGGAATAAAATTTTTGATCAAAGATTTAATGTATAAATTTAAAGTGATTTTAATAAAACATTTTAATACTAATATTTGTTTTTAATTAATAAAAAACATAAAGTTTTTAATTAAAACTGGTGCAAGGTAAACCGCTAAATTATAGCACATCTCTTAAGAATACACGAATTGTGTGATTTATACAATCCAAGCCATTTATTATATTCTGTGTGTTCTTTTTTCTTAATACTTTTCTATCAAATAGACATCTGGATGTTTCTTTCTGCAACTCTTCGCCATAGAGCCCTCTTCAATTTCTAGGTTGTTTTCATCTTGAAGCAAATATGTTGTACGATTTGTAAGCTTAACCTTTTTATGGTAAATATTTCATTTGATTAATCCGGCGTGTAACCTTTGTAAAATGCTTCACTCTGCGCTGCTTGCTTATCCGTACGTAATCACCCACAGTAAGCTTTGGCATCTTTGGATATCGTTTTTATGATGAGTAAAAAATAATCTTAAAATGTAATTTTCATTATTTTTGCTAACGTTATTTGGCTTTTTACCGAGTATTTTGTGCTATTATATTTTCGAAATATTTATCTAAAATATCTATTTGTAATTTTCATGTAAACTGATTTTTTTTTAGTTTAAAGTTTTTATAGTTCTGTGCACGCTTTTAACTACCCTTGCTTTTAAATTAGAATAAGTGTTTTCTTCATAGCCTCAGTAGCTTCTTTTCCTGATTGTGATTTACTTGGTTCTATCCAAGCTTATTTTGAGAATGCAATAATTACTACCAACATGTAATGATATCCTCTATTGAATTTTCATTAGTGGTATCAATCTATCAAATCAGCTTGCCGTAGATCATTTAAACTATAACCCTCTGGCATTTGTAATATTTTCTGCTTGGACTATTTAGCTCGTTAAAATCTTCTTTAAAGTTATCTGTTATAGTTGTAAGTTAAGAATATTTACCGTTCTATTAAAATTGGACATTTTATTACAAGTTCTTCATAAAAAAATTGGCAAATATGCTTTCGTTTTGTTAGCATTGTGAAAACTGATTACATCACTTGATATAATTTTAGTTTTCGTTCCATATATTATTGACTTTCCGTTTATTTAAAAAAACAACGTCTTCTTTTGGATAATTAACTATCCCCATGCACCCCTCTTCGAATGGGAAAACATACGTAGCCCTACCACCTTGAAGTAATTGGTACTGATTCTTAGTGGAATTCCAATTTCCGCTAAAAGAGTAAAACAAGGTTATAGTACAGTTTTACTTTATTTATATCCACAACATTTAAGATCTCAGAAGGCGCAGAAGAAGAAGCAACGTTTATATTTTTGGTTTTTTAAAAGTATGTGTGATCTGAATTTATCGATCGACATTTTAACTTCGTTTTCTATAGCGTGATAGTTGTTTCTTTTCAATTATTTAGTTTTTATACAATTATTCTTGCTTCTCGAAGTTTTTCCAATATCGATAATTTATTTTGTGGTCGTAATAATTGTAATATATCCACTAATTAGTTATCGTCATAATACACATAATACATTTTTTATTTAATAAATTTAACAACTTTCCTCCCTTTGTAGACTGTTTTTGTTGTTCTCTGATGTGTTTAAGGTGGTCTTTCTGTTCAGACTAGATAAGCTTGAGATGTTGGAAATAGCGGATTTGCTTGGTTGTTTAAGTATTTTCTATTCAATTAAATACGGTTTAATTAATGTTAGACATTTCGGATATGTGGTTCCCTGTACCTGTTCATTAGGATTATAACTTATTCTATAACCGTTTGTTATTTTTAAAATATCCATATGATTTTCAAAATTATCATGTTCAAAATCGATCAAGATATCTCCAATTTTCCGTTTTTCAGTTGTAGGATGAGTCAGACCGTGAGTATGATCAAAATCTCGTTTACCTTTAATTGACAAATCGACAAATGTTCTTACGAGCGGGTGCAATGCCTCGAGATATTTTGTCATAAGTGGGAGTTTTAGTTAATTTCTTCTAGTTCTTCCAGTTCTAAGGCCAAACATAGTTAAAGAACCAGGAATAAACTTTTGCAATGCCCCAGTGGCTCGAACAAATTTCTGGTCGGTAGCAGAGGCAGTAAGTAATAACTTTACAACATTGTTCCTCCCACTACAGCTAAGGAAAAAGCAAACATACTTGCTGAAATGTTTTCATCGCACTCTACCTTAAACATCCCCAAAGGCAAGAATCTCCCCACCATATCCAACATCAACACTACCATGGCAGAAGTTAAGTTTCTCCACTGTGATCTTCGTAAAACCCACAAAGAACTAGATACGCAAAAGGCATCAGGACCAGATGGAATACCTGCCATCGTGTTAAAGAACTGCGCCAAAGAACTAACACCCATTTTTTTCCAGACTTTTTGTCTGTCTTACCGAAAGGGGATTTACCTATCCTCTTGAAAAGTCGCTCGAGTGCAACCTGTACAAAAAAGGCAAGAAAACCACGCCATCAAACCATCGTCCAATTTCTTTGCTTCCAATAATCTCTAAAGTCATGGAACGTGTAGTCAATCAGCAACTACTCAAGTACGTCGAGACCAACAGAATAATTAGCGATAACCACTACGGCTTCCGCAAACAGATGGCCTATGTCACTCATATATGAAGTAGGGCAAATGAGAACTAAGGAGAATCTCGAGCGTATGCGTTAGATATTTCGAAGGCATTTGACAGAGTTTGGCATGACGGATTGCTCAACAAACTATCGTTCTTCGGACTGCCAGCGTCTCTCTACAGCCGGCTTGTCAGTTTATTCAAAAACCAATCTCTGCACGTTGCAATTGATGGACACATCTCAGACACATTCACCCTAAATACGGGAGTGCCTCAGGGCGCAATACTTTCGCCCACTCTGTTCCTCATCTATATTAATGACCTGCTAACCGAAACCAATAATCCTGTTTATAGTTTTGCAGATGACAGTACCCTTGTCTCCCAATTTAGATAAAAAAAACCATTAACAGCGACTTAGACATATCATCACAGACAGGAGCAGATTACAACAATTAATCAAGATCTGGAGAAAGTTCGAACTTGGGGCGACAGGTATTTGGTATAATTTAATGTTGCAAATACCACAAACAGCCACGTTTTCCAAGAAAAGCCAATACGGCGTGCCCTGACATCATTATGGCAGCAATATGCCCTGGCATGACCACGTTGCTAACATCGCAAATTCAGCCTCGCAGAAGCTTGGTGCGCTATTTCGCAAGAAAAAACTATATACACTGCAGCAGCTACTCATGCTCTACAAAGCGCAAATAAGACCGCGCTTAGAGTATTGCTCACCTATCTGGGATGCTGCACCTAAGAACACCCTAAAGCTGCTGGACTCCATTCATAAGAGAGCTGTGCGTCTCGTCGGTGACACGAACTTGACCCGGGATCTGGATAGTCTTAGTCTGGAACACCGCAGACATATGGCTCGAGATTTTCGTGTTTTATAGATATTTTCACGGCAGATGTTCGCAGGATTTGGCCAGCATCATCCCGCCCCCAGCTGCGCTTGTCAGACAGGCACGACAGACGGCTACAGCGCACCCGTTCGCGTATTTAGAAAGCCTCCTTATTACAGAACCTCAACTAAATAACGCCGCCTGATTGGCTAGATAAACACACGGTTACACGTTTACGTTTTTTCACTTCACGCATTATTTGTATTCATGCAATGCCCTCCGCTCGCTGCGGGGCGCGACCAACAAAAACTAACCCAGGGCATGTCAAAAAAGTAACTAATCCAAAATAAATAAAAAAAAGTCTTGCAAGGGCCGGGCGTCGAACCTAATACTTTGTGTTCTAAACACGCGAGTCTTACCATCTGAGCCAGGCGTTCACATTCCAACTTCTCTCGAAAAGTCTCATACAAGTGCGTGAAGTGAAAAAACGTAAACGACGTTGACGGGCGGAGTTGGAGTTAGCCAATCAGGCGGCGTTATTTAATTTAGCTCGGGTTCTGTAACGCGGAGGCTTCCTAAATACGCCACCCGTTCGTCGTACAACTGGAAATACCTAGAACGTCGCTTTACAAGGACTTCTTTATCTGGCGCACTGCATCATTGTGGAACTCACTCCCAGGACATCTGTTTCCCCCTAATTACAACCTACAACTATTTAAGAACCGTGTCAATCAACATCTTCGGACATACACCGCTCGTCGAGTGTCATAGGATCTGCCTTTAGTGTGTGTGCCACTGCCAAAAAAATTCCCATTAAAGAATGTTTAAACCGCGTGCTTTTTGCTTGTTAGCTTCATCTCTCTCCCGGACCTCTCACTCCAATGTTGGCCGCAAGTGAAGTTAATTAAATAGATAGGAAGGGGCTATTTCATCCGTCTTTATAGTTCATTGGTAGTAACCCAAATACATGTTATTGTAACTTTTAATCACTATATATTATTTATTGCTATCGATTTTATTGAAGTTCAGTGACATTTTGCCTTCAGTGAAATTTTACCTTATACCATATTTGATAATTTAGTTTTATGGGGTTTTAACAAATTTAGTTTTGGCCCTGATTATCGAAAATTCTGAACTATTGTGACCTAATGAAGATTTTTCGATACAATAGTAGTTTTGTTACATTAACCTCCCTAAGGTTTAATATAGCGACTGTGGCTAAATAACTTAACAAATATTAATTGTATTTACCGTATTTTCTTAGAGTTTCATCCATTTATTTTTGTTTGTTGCCTTTGACAATTGAATATCGTCCATTTTTTTTTTCTTTCAATATGAATATATTTTTTAATATATAATGTTCTTCCTTCATTTGGATATTGGTCGTTAGTATACAAATGTGATTTATGTTGTCACACTTATGTGAACGATTCTCGTTTTTTGGTAAGTTGCAGTATTTTATAACAGGATGCTACTTTCACTCTTGATCTTTGTAGGCGTTTATATGGTTACTGGCACCCATAAATATTACTTCTAAGTTTAGGTATTTCGACCGGACTGCACGACTGCAGGTTGTCGAGTATTTCGTATTACCACGCTTACTATATTTCCCACTACCGGAAATGGGGTGGGTGATACGTTTTAGTTGAAGAAACCTGTATGTGCACTCAGTTTTTGAAATATTTTAATAGTTCTAGAACAAATCATGTAGGCTGTCGTATCTTTAAAACTATTTTCAAATATACGGTGCTCCAGGTCAAAGTTTTTTATGAGGATTTTTTCCTATTGTTAAATATCTAGATTTATTTAATATAATATACCTAATGGGCAAGCGCACAACTGTTTTCGAAATTGAATTAAGGAAACCCCCATATATATGAATAAGCTAAGATGTACAGGCTCATTCCTTATATTTAGACAAAGTCTAGCGCGATTATTATACGAGGTAGAAAAAAAACTTTAAATACAAAAGTTTTATGGATCACCCTAAATCGCCAGAAAATGTTCTAAAATATTATGCAGGGATATCGCAAAGTTGATAAAAACACAAACATAATTATAACATATTATTAATATATTTATTTATTTTCAATAATCATAATAGAACCAAAAAGTCAACAATTTTTTTTTATAAAATAATTTATGAAAATTTCAAGGTGACCGTCGCATCACGCCGTTATTTTTAATAGTTTTTAAAATGCAAATAGTTCGAAAACGGCTAAATCAAATGTCAACATATTATATATTTTTGAATTCAGAATAAAAAGATCTATTAATTTTTGTTTCAATATACTATTAAAAATTTACAATGTTTGTGTTTTTATCAACTTTGCCTTGTATTATATTTTAGAAAATTTTCTTGCGATTTAGGATGATCCCTACAGCTAAACGCTGTGTAAATATAAGGAATGACCCTGTACATAAATGAAGAGCCAAACTGTAGTTTACCTACCTCTCCGCCTAAAACTGCCGAGTCTGTAAGAATAGTATTGTCATATACGTTCCTCCAAGTATAGTACGAAGTGGACCCCCAAAATCCATGGTCTAGATACCAACTATCTTTTGTGGATATAATAAGTTTGTATCCTAGTTTTATTAATTCGTCTGGCAAGGAATCCGACTTTGGCACCCATGTTTGAATAACGTATCTGAAATAAAAGGGGAAATAAATAGATCATCAAGACGCATGAACATCTTAGTGTATTTATGAGAGAGCGTCCTCCCAAATTGAGAGGAGATACTAATCCTCATCCTAAGTTATATTCAGTATCAACATGCTTCCAAACGAGCGCAACCTAGGTTAAGTATTCCTCCTAAGACACTACCTTTTTTCATGGCCGTTTCTTTCTTAAAGAGCCATCGACTTAGTCTTGACAGATTGTCAACTAGAGGCTAAGGTAAAGGACGACTGGCCGCAATACAGCTATGTTCTGGTGATGGACGAGGTCTAGGAGCACCTCGAAGCCGAGGATTTTTACGCGTAAGCACAAGCAGATTATGGACTTGTTCTCATAGAGGTAGGTTCGGCAACGTGCTGTGCAAAGAAATGTTGATAGCATGCAACATTATAGGGAGATTTTGTAGAACTATTTGTCAGTAAGTCCGACCAAGATGGAACTGATTCTATTCACCATATAGGTAGACTTAGGCTATCCCAAATGTACGGCTAACCTTGAGACAGGAAATAATGTACAGCTAATTTAAAAAAAAACTGATACGACTCTTAGAACATGTTTTTCTTAGATTTGAGCAGTGTATTCGGACCTCCATGTCGTCACTGTCAAATTAGAAAGAAAGTCAGCATTATAAATTAGAAAGGAGTAACCCAAGCGTGTGAAAAAAAATTAAAATGGCTCCACATGCCAGCAAAGAGCTAAAAGCGAGAATTGTAACCAAGTTAGAAGATGGTTGGTCCTTATCCGCGGTAGCCCAACATCTTAATGTCAGCAGGACAACAGTTTTCTTTATTAATAAAAGATGGTAACAAGAAGAAACGCTTGATAGGAAACGGGGATCTGGTAGACGAAGAGCAAGTTTAGTTCACGAAGATGTAGCACTCCTTCAACTACTGGAAAATGACCCGTTTGAAAGCGCAAAGAATGCTAGGATTCTGTCGCAGTTTCCGTGCAGTCAAGCAACAGTCTGAATTTCGGCATCGCGTCTAAAATGCCGGACTGCGACAAAAAAGACGGAACTTACTCTCCAACAGAAACAAGTACGACTAATCTTCGCTCTCAATTACCAAGCACGTGAACAGCAGTTTTGGGATAGGTCATATTTTCTGACGAAAAGATCTTCCAATCCTCAAAAAAATTCAAAATTAAGGTGTACCGACCAAACGACCAGCGTTTCAATCCTCGGTACGTCGACAGGTATAGAGCTGCCGGCCATTTCAGTGTAAACGGGTGAGGATGGATTTTGTCGCGAGGAATGGGAGTTGTCTGCTGGATTCAGGGACGATTTGTTAGTGAAACATATTCAAATGTTGGAGAACGTTATGGTGCCCGGTGTAGAACAGCTTTACCCTGAAAATAATTATATCTTCCAACAAGACAATTGCCCTGTACACACTTCGAACATCGTCACACAATGGATTCAAAATGCCAACATTGAAACCTTGCCATGGCCAAGCAAGAGTCCCGATATCAACCCAATAGAAAACATATGGGGAATAATAGTCAAAAGGCTTTACCGACGAAATTTTATGCCTCAGAACAGCGAGGAGCTATGATAAGGTATTCAGGAAGTATGGGAAGAAGTATTGTCACTTGAAGAATACTTCATTACCCGCTTTATGACCATGGGTCGAAGACTTCAAGCTGTGATTGATGCAGATGGAGATTTCACAAAATACTAAGTTGCTTTTTACTGCATCCTTTTTTTATTCACTCCTTATTAAATTAATTAAAATATTCTCTTAATGTTTAAAATGAATAAAAATTGAGTTTAATCATTCTTTTAACCATAATACCTCCTATGAAAACAACCAACGATAAACAAAGAAAATATTGAATACTATAATACCTAAACATATAAATTTTTCGCAAGAGATATTTATCGAAGTACAAAATAAATAATGGGGTCATCACTTATCACTTACCATTTTTGCATTTAAACAGACCATTAGTTCCCTTATTGGACGTCAAATCACATTTGGTTTTGTCACAACGCAGGTTACCTATATGTCAGCCTCATGATAGAAATATACTGCTCAAAATAAAGAACGAATTTTTCAAGTCGTATCAGTTTTTTTTTGAAATTATCTGTACCTTGGTGTCTTTGTATTTCGACCTTTCGCTATACCGACCATGCCTTTCTTAAAGGTTCATATACTAATCGTTGATATACTGTTAGATAGAGGCTGTAGTAAAAGACGGCTGGCCGCAAGACAGCTATCTATCGTCCCTGGTGTTTACTGATGGACGTGACCTCATTAGAGGTAGTAGGTTCGCCAATGTGGTGCGCGAAAGAATTTTGATAGCATGCAACTTGATAAGAGAGATAGTGTAGAAAACATTGATTGGTAGTCAACTCGACAAAATCTGCGGTCAACTTTGAGGCGGGATGTAAAGTAAAGGGTTTTTGGAAACTTAACTGGAGAGTGCAAATAGCTGAAGTTATTCAATAAGCAACAGCCATTCTGAGACAAATGCGCAGTGCGATATGCAGGTCTTGGGGTATAGAAACTGCGAGTTCTGCCCTGGCTATATGCTCAGCAGTGGTAGGCGCAATGAAGCCTATACTTTCTGCGGCTCTTATTGCTCTGCCGGGGTTACCGTGTGTTCTTCTGATCTATATAAGGGGAGATGCCATGCTGGCATACTTAAGCATGAGAGATACTTGCCAGAGTAAAGGAATGGTAGCAGGCCACGCAAGAGTTATGAAGGAGGAGATCCCTCGTTCTGCCTTCGGGGTGCCTCTGACCAAAGACCATCTAAGGATCAGTAGGCAGTTCAAAATAAAAATCCCATTAAGAGACCAATGTTTAGAAGATGAAAAGATTATCTCCTAACTCACGTGCACGATACACCAACGGCTCCAAAATGGCGGTTACTAACTTTTCGAGGACAAAGATGTATCAGGAAGATTAAAAGTTTATGAAGTCTACCCTTTAGGTAGATATGCCAGGGTCTTCCAAACAGGGTTTTACGTTATCCTTATTGTACCGCGCAGTCAGAAAATGAACATATATCAAGAGCAAACCATAAAAATTTGTTCGGATAGCCAAGCAGTGTTAAAGGTGGTCTATGTTTCAAGAGTCGACTCTGTGATGGTGTAATTTACTTTTCCCATTTTTTCTAACTATTTTATAAGGCGCGAACCACATTATTAATAGTTTCTCACTGCGCCCCACCTTTCTTACAGGAATAAATACCTTTACTTTGTCCTCTACTTGGAACAGTAGGTTCCTGTTCTTGCTGTTGAATTTTATTTTACCTTTTCCTTGGATTTTCTTCACATTTTCCGCTGCTATTGGCTATATGTTGTGGTATCTTGTATGGGAACGTTATGAATGGAATACAACTATATCAGTCTGTCTGCTGTGTGTTACAATATATAAATAATATATCTGCAATAGCTTTATTTGGTATTTCCGTGAAGCTGTTGCAACACAGGAGATAACCTGTGGTAGATTGGCTTCTCGCTCTCATTATGCGCCCTTCTTCACGCACCAGCTCTGATTGAAAAGCTTTGCTTCTATCGGGTGACAATATCCCTGGTATAACATGTAGTATAAACACCTTTTTTACCAAGAACTTTGCTACCGAGCCTATGATGGCATCTCACGAAACATAATCTGTCGCTGCAACTATCATAGCTTTTCCTTGGTTACTCCCTTGGTATTGGCCTAGTAGGTCAATTCCCAGTTTATCAAACATTACTCCCACTTAATAAGTTATAAGAATTTATATTGGGGTCATTTCCTAGCTGGTAGTTGGAGCATCCATTTATGTATTTTTCGATATTTGTATGCATCCCTGTTCATAAAAATATGTTTTTTATATCATCCATTGTTTTGGTGAGGCCCAAATGACCACATGTGGATGAAGTGTGTAGTTCCCACATTATTTCTTCTTTCATACTTTTTGTTACTACTAGAAGGTGCTAGAGTTAATTTTATATAAAGTGATGTCTGTAATTCTAAAGTTTTTGCTCTGCATCTGATGGATATGTTTATGTTTGGGCCATCTGGGCTTAGATGGCAAGTTGTTTTATTTCCAGTTGTTTTAACTCTGGATATTTTTTTTTGATATTAATTTTCTGGATAACTTTTGGTAGCTCGTCAAGTTTCTTTTTATTTCGTTGTTCTGCAGAGAATAGCTACGGGATTTCAACACATACAACCTGCATCTTTATGTGTGCTGCCGTTCTTGTATTCTACCGTGTAGTCCTATTCTGCTAATGTTAGTTCCCACCTGTCTAGTTGGTATTGTTCTCGTAGAATGAGGGCATTTACCATAGTGCATGGTGATGGAATACGATTGGTTGCCCATATATCAGATGTGCAAGATATCCCTTTGCCTATACTATACTTATTAATTCTAGTTCACTTATAAAATAGTTTCCCTCTCAGTTTGAAAAATCCTTCTTGCATATGCCACTAGATGTGCCGTTTTGGTTTCGTCTTCCTGTAGCAGTATCCCGATACCGCATCAGTGCGTAAAATTGTTAACATGTTTGGATTAAAGTGATGTAGTACTGGTGCTGAGACGAGTTTGTTTTATAATTTGGAATGCGTCTTCTAGTTTTGGTCCCCATAAAAACTTTGTTGCTGTTCTTCTAAGTTCGTACAGAGGACGTGTGGTTGTTGCAAAGTTATAAATAAACTTTTTATAGAAATAAACAATCCTATAAAACTATGTAACGGCCTTGGATTTCTTGGGCATTGAAAAGGTGTTTAAAGAAATGCTTTTATCGACATCTGCGAGAATGTCATACGCACTGACTTTAAATCCCATAATTCTTATTTTTTTCTTGGGGTATTCGCATTTATTTAGCTTTAAGGTTCAGTTGGCTGTCGCAGCCATTAAAATACTTCTTTCAGTTTATGAATGTATTCTCCTATTGTGCGTGAGAACATAATTGTGACATCCAGGTATATTATTACTTCCATCTATTTAATATCCCAAAATACTTTGCCTGCCTGTTCCTGGAATTTAGCAGGGGCGTTGAGTCCCACACTGAGTACATTGAATTCATATAAGTCCTGAAGACCCGACCATGATGACACATTTTGGCTAATGATTAATGCTCCTCTACTGTTTGAAGAGCTTAAGTAATTCGTTATTTAAAAACAATTAATTTTTGTGTTATTTAAAATTAATCGATGCCCGTCTGTCAAAAAATGTTTGTTTTCTTTCTATGTTAGGGTTTGAAACTTTCGGCAAAAGGCACTAAAACAGAGTTTTATCCACAATACCGAAACATAATTTTTGAACCCGACGCGCGTTTCGCTAACCATGTTAGCATCATCAAGAGATGATGAAAACCCGAGAGAGAGCTGATACTGGTCTGATTCAAATCCTACAATTCGTCATAAGGTCCATACGCAACATCCGCAAAAATTAAATTCTAGTCCCTTCTTTTTACCTAACAAGTGAGAGTGAGAGGAGAAATATATCTGGAATTATTTAACCCTCCCATTCATCTAGCACTCGCCGGGATAATTGAGGATCATGGTCAGTACATGATATTCCAGCAAGATGTTCCGTCATCGCATTTTGCAATACCGGTTCGTCGATATTTGGATCAAATGTTTCCACAACAATGGATTTGATGAAGGGGAGCTAAAGAGTGGCGCCCAGATTCCTCGGATCTATCTCCTTTAGATTTCTTTTATGGGGCCACTTAAAAACAAAAATTTATGGCACCCAACCAACATCCTTGGAAAACCTACAACAAACGTATTAGGTCATTTTGAAGAAGATCTTTAGCCTAGTATGAAGGTTGGAGGTGGGCGCTTCAAGCATTTCTTTTACTGACAAACTCAAAAATATTTTATTCTCCTACAAGATGGCAACTAAAGCCGTATAATATTTGGCTAATAAACACAATTTAAAAAGAGCTTGTGGCCTCCTTGATGCTAAAACTAGATAACTTGAGTCTGGGCCACCTTGAGTTACTTCAGAAACTTAACTCTAAACGTTTTGTCCTCTTTTTAGCGCTATAACTAGATATCTCCTAGACTGACTAGAAAGTACCTAAATCAAGTCGTAAAAAATAGTCAACTTCCACATCTTTATATCTTCTTTCTATAATAAAATTGAATATTTCAAGCTAGCCAGTTGTTTCAGATCCTAACATCAATAATAGATACTTAGGATATCTAATTGTTGCACTATTTGTTACATCTATTTGTATGACTATTAGTTGAGATAACCAGTTGTAAATTTCAATAAGTAGTGATTAACGAGAGTGCTTTTTAGTGTTTTTTGAGATGCCAGAAAAGTTAAATTAAAAATATGACTTATTAAGATTAGATCTTAAAAAAGTAAGGTTATAAATGTGAAGTTATACTTAACTATAGATACATTCCCAAAACGTTCGTTAATTACACAGGTTGGTATTTTTGCTGTTTATCCGAAATTGGACCTAAAAAAACTGTACATTTTTGTCTAGAGACAAAAACATTTACTTAGCGAATCGTCAGTCGACGTGTGCAGTACGACATACGGCTGGCGACGCGCTTAATACCTCTTGTTTCATCTTTGCAGTGTGAAGTTTTATGGCTTAGGCACAGCATATTCACTACCAGCTAGTCATCTCTACCAAAATCGGAAAGTTGGAGTGTCGGGCACTGCGCCTACCTGGCAGTGCCCTGAACGGTTCAGGGCTGGAATTCTGAACTGGCCGACACGATGACGATACGATAACGCAAAGAAATACTCCGGTCGAGGCGACAGAAGTGATTCTAATTCGATAGTCGGGTAAACTCGGAGTCTGAAGAAAAATTCCACAATTTGGCACTATTGATAGTTGAAGTTAAACGTAAACGGTCGATTGTGAATTTCTAACACTTGGAAACCTTAATATTATTATTTTTTTAATTTATATTTTATCTAAAAATATGGCTTTTAAAGGAACCTAAAATCACTGGGAAGGGAAAGTGTTAGTTAACTTTATGGAATGACATCCAGATCTGACTAGAGGACGAGTCGAAGGCTCCACAGAGAGGGACACTTGTCAAAAATTATGGACTGGTTTGGTCATTAAATTAAATTCTCTCGGTCAAGGGGAAAGGTCGGTTCAAAAGTGGCAATGGCCTGTACTAGATGTTTCTATTCAATGAACTGGATAAGTAGATAAGATTGTGTTTTAGACATGGACTGACATTTAATATGTGCTCAAAAGAAAAGCAGCTGATAGAAAATCAGATGTCGTTGGTACGGGAGGTGGGCCACCAAAAGCTAGCTCATTAAATGATTTTGAGAATAGAATTTTAAACATTTTGGGACATTCTTGCTATGAGAGGACTTGGAGGGCCAGAATGTGGGGTAAGCCGAGTAAATAGAGATAAGTAGGTTAGTTTAATATACAAATACCAAAAGAAAGCTTTATCGTTCACAACTCTCAATGCAGTATTGTGGCAAGTTCAACCACTTTCCTCAAGTAAACATTGCTACAGCAAAATCTTCTAGAAATTGTGTACCTACAATTTAGCTGTATATTTAATTTAGCTTAAGGCTCATAATTTTTATTATAAGCTTTGAAACAATGCCTTTTCGTTTTTAGTCCAGTTTTTTAAGGAAAGATGATGGTGTTGTATGTGAGTGATATACAGAGTTCGTTAGAACCACCAAGTTTCCGCACTGCTAACATCAGAAAATCAATTGCAAGATTAATTTCAGAACACGTAAGTTTTACTTCACCTAAAGTAAAGCTAAAAAATATAATAAAAGTACTCATATTTAATATATTTTCAATTTAGGCAGGTACTTTACAAGCATGCTGTATGCTTATACAAAATTTAAATAGGGTGTCAGTTGCAAAATATTAAAAGGTACCTACAATGCCAAAAGTAACTAAATAAATATTAACAAGTTATATAGGCATAAAATTATGCTCCCTAAACTAAAAACTATATAGCTAAAACTGTTTTCATCTGCCATATTACCTACATTATAAAACTTAAACATTCCAACATTTTTCCAGATACTAGTGGATATGGTTGGCACATCGGTTGACACATTATCAACATTAGCTTCAACTTCTGAAGGATTCAAAGCAACATTAAAAGAAGATAGTGATATTAGGTAGATATACACAGTAAATATATATGTAGTATATAGTGAAATGTGCATTTTGAATAAATAAATATAGTGGTGCATTTTATAAATCCATTTAAATCATATTTCGCAGAATATGTTACTAACTAACTAACTAACCCAAACTAACCCAAACTAAATCTAAGTGATACAACAGTAATTCAGAAAATTGTTGATCGGAGGACATCCAGGAATGCTCACACTGTCAAACCATGCTACCGTTGTGGTCGTTGGCATAATCCCTTAATATGTCCAGTAAGAAATTGGCATTGTAAGACTTGTGGGGTGGAAGGACATGTACATAAAATGTGTAGGAAGCCGCGAGATGTTAAAAGTTTGACCGATGAAAGGTCAAGGGAGCAATGGGCCACTAATGAAGACTCGAATGAAGACCATGGCGAAGTTGTTAACCTGTTACAGGTAAATACTCCCTTGTTAAAGAATGTTATATTAAATGGAAAAAAACAATGAAATGGAAGTAGATACTAGTGCCAGTGTGTCCGTCATGTCAGACGATGATTTTTTTCTAATTTTCCAGACATTTATTTATTAACTTGTTATACTAATGTCAAAACAGTATCAGAGGATGATTTAAAAGTTCTGAGTAAATATTTTTTAAATGCAAGTTCGTTAAATAGTAAACCTCATTATAAATTAAAACTGATAAAAAATTAAATCCTTTAATGGGAAGAAACTGATTAGGTTCCCTTATACCTAAAGATTATTCGAATGTATTCCATGGCGTTGGACTTGTTAAAGAACATAAAGCAACTTTGGTGTTATATGAGAATGCAACACCAGTTTTCCACAAACCTTCTGTACCATATGCCTTGAACCAGTCAGGTATGCTGACTGGGCTAGTCCTATTGTAGTTGTACCTCGTAAGGCTAATAAAAAAATATGTAATTGTGTTGATTTTAAGAAAACTGTAAACTGTTATTTGTAGATGCCTTTAGTTGAAGATGTCATAAATAGTGTTGCGAATGGTAAATATTTTTGTTTGATAGATTTATCAAATGCATATCTTCAGGTAGAGGTCGAGGAAAAATCAAGGCCACTGTTAGTGATTAATACTCATAAAGGTCTTTTTTGCTACGCTAGGCTCCCATTCGGGGTTAAAACGACCCCTGCACAGTTCCAATGTGTTATGGATTCCATTTTAAATGGACTGACAAACACATCTTGTTATTTGGATGATGTTATTTTATCTGGAAAGAATATTGATGATTGTAAATTGAGATTAAAATTGTTATTTGAGCGGTTGAGTAAATACAATGTGCGGGTAAATCTCGATAAGTAGTGTAAGTTTTGTTTTGTAAAGAAGTAGACTTTTTAGTATATAAACTGGAAGGAATTTCCCCACTCTCTTCAACAATTGGTGATGTTATGAATGCTCCCATTCCCTCAGATATTACACAGCTAAGATCTTATCTAGGGTTGTTATTATTATGATCCTTCTTACCGATTGTGGTAACCACGGATGCGTCACCCTATAGGGTGGGAGGAGTACTTAGTCATGTCATTAATGGGGTCGAAAAACCTATTCAATTTGAGTCTAGTTCATTATCAAAGGCCCAACAAAATTATTCACAGACTCAAAAAGCAGCTCTAGCAATAATTTTATGTGTGTCTAAATTTCATAAATTTATAAGTGGATGGAAATTCACGCTACATACAGATCATCAGCCATTGAAGGTTATATTTGGTAAACAAAATGGAGTTCCGGTTTTAGCCGCGGCTAGGCTTCAACGATGGGCTATCCAATTATCGGCTTATGATTATGAGATTTCATATAAAAAACCCATGAGATTGCTGTAGCTGATAAATAAATAAATAAATAGCCATATATTTCCAACAGGCCCAAAGACCCAATTACAGGAAATTCAAATAGGTATGTATATGACAAGAGGAAGTAAAATCCTACAAATAGTAAACTAATGCTAACTAATCATACAAGCACATAACAAGTTACGATAATAATAACAGCAAATCACAACATTAATAGATGTAGGTATACACGTAAATATAAAAAAAATGAAATACATATTGGTATACATAACACTAACAAGCTGATGCTCTTTCACGCTTACCATTACAAGACGAGGTGCAAGAAACCGTTAATTCTATGTCTGAATTTTATCAACTACCACCATCAGCCTTAGAAATTCGGAAACTCACTCAAATTGATCAAGTACTTAGTAAACTTGCATATTTATCAAATAATTGCTGGCCATCCTCTGTAAAAGATCCTAGTTTGGCATCATATTTCCAAAGACGCAACGAAATTAGTTTACAAAATGATTGTGTGCTTTGGGGCAACCGCGTAATTATTCCTTTCGAATTGCGCCAGACAGTTCTGGAGCTCCTTCATGAGCAGCATATGGGTATGACACGAATGAAGATGCTTGCTAGAGGTGAGGTTTGGTGGTCCCTAATTGACTATGGCATTGAACAATTTATCAAACAATGTGAACCTTGTTTGATTCACTCACCTTGTCCAAAATCTTCAACAATTCCCTGGCCAAAAACCAACCGAAACTTTGATAGGATTCATATTGACTTTTTCCAGAAAAATAGTATGTATTTTTTGCTGATGGTTGATAGTCATAGCAAGTGGGTAGACCTTTACTTAGTCCCTTCAACTAGTGCCGAAAGTACAACTAACAGGCTTCGGCAAAATTTTTCTATTTACGGGTTCCCAGAAGAGATAGGCTCTGATAATGATCCGCCATTTAATAGTGAAACATATAGAAAGTTCTGTTTAGAAAATGGTATTAGATGCATGTTAACCCAACCAAATCACCCACAATCGAATGGATTAGCTGAGACATGTGTCTACGGTGAAGAGAAATATTTTAAAGCAGTTTTTGGAAAATGAAACATCCCAAAAGAAGATTTCTATTCAGCGCATTTTAAATAACTTTCTCTTTTGCTTTAGGAATACACCAAGTTCAGGGACCGGTGTAAAAGCATCTAATTACATTTTTAAGCATGCCCCTCGAACTAAGTTTTCTTTGGTCCGTCCAGAATTTTTCTTCTTCTTCTTCTACTTCTTGGAGATCTGTCGATCTGTTAATTCTGAAGCTGCCTCTGCACCTTTTTTTGAGAGGTAGATTGCAAACTATCTCTCCATCTTTTAGGTGGCCTTCCGTGAGGTCTTGAGCCAGGCGGGTTGTTTTCTAGGACTGTTCTCGTCCATCCGTCTTACATAGTTGTACCACTGCCTCTTACGTTGTCTTTCCCATCTCACAATATCTTGTATTTCGCATTGTTCTCTGATATCTGTGTTTCTTACTCTGTCTCTTCTTGTTTTCCCTACTATTATTCTTAGTGTTTTCATTTCGGCCACCCTTAGCATGTGCTTCGTCTTGTATGTGTTTTCGCGGAGTTCTGTACCGTATGTTATGGTCGGTCTGATACAAGTCTTGTAGATTCTAATTTTGCTATCTTTGCACATGTACGGGTTTGACCAGACTATATCTCGTCGGCATCCTGATAGTGCGGATGCTTTGTTCATCTGGCTCCTCACGTCTTTAACTGGGTCGTGGATGCTTGATATGTATATGCCCAGATATCTGAATTGCATCACCTGTTCTACGGAATTGCCCTCCACCACTAGCTTGCATCTGAGCGGATCTTTCGCGATTGCCATACATTTCGCTGTGTTGATAGAAATGTTCATATTGAGTTGGCGGCTTACTTGGAAGAACTGGAAGAGTTGTCTCTGTAGGTCGTTTTCTGATTCGGCAATAATTGCTGCATCATCGGCGTAACACACAATACCAATTCTTTTGTTGCCCAGTCTGTATCCGATGTTAAGATCTGTTACTTTCTTTATAATTTTATCCATGAGAAGATTAAACAAAAAGGGACTTAGGCTGTCACCCTGTCTAATTCCTCCCGGTGTTGGGATGTTTTCAGTGAATTGATCTCCTGCTTTAACCTTTGTTACGTTATTGTAATTTAGGTTATGGATTATCTTTGTTATATTCGCCGGTGCCTTATTTTCTATTAATACATGTAGAATGTCTCCCAAACGAACCCTGTCAAACGCCATTGTTAGTTCAATGAAGCAAATATACGCTGGCATACTGTACTCTATAGCCTTTTCTTTTATTTGTTTTATTATGAATACTGCGTCTGTTATTGACCGTCCCTTTGTGAAGTCCTGTTGTTCTTCGGCATTCTTAATTTGCGTTTCCAGTTTGTCCTTGAGAATACTCGTGATTAGTTTCATTGCTGTATTTAAGAGGGTTATTCCTCTATAGTTTTGTGGGCAGGTTTTTAGTCCTTTCTTAAATATGGGTATGGTGATGCTATTATGCCATTCATCTGGTGTTAGTCATGTCTCTATTGGCACTTCTTTGGTCTGCACGAACTCGTTAACTTGTTTTTTTTCTGTTCCGAAGCATTTTCCATACTTTCCTTTGAGCGCCATACAGATCGTAGTCCATGTCGCTAGTAAATTTAGCCCAATGTTCTCTTTTGATTGATTTTATTCTTGCGTTTACTGTGTTTCTTACTTGGACATATTCTGCATGAGTTTCTTCTGTAGGTAGCATTTCCGTTTTAATTCAGAGAGTTCTTTTAGCTCTTGACAAAACTCCAGATAAACCCACACTAGATGCGAAACCTCCCGCCTAACGCATGAAACAAGAATTCGTTTAATGCTCCGCCTTCTTGGGATGGCCAGCCATCCGAAGAAATAGTCAGGGCAAGCTCTAGTGTGATTCTAAACGCGAGCCACGCAAGTCCTGTGGTTTAGTTCGAGAGCGTTACGAAAAATAATTAATCTTTATTTTATTTTTGGTAAAAATGCCTGGTTATAAGTGCATTTATTTGAATTGTTCTACTAGAAGCAGTGGCGAAAAATCATTATTTAATTTCCCCGCGATCCTGAGAAATATGCATAAATGTGTGAATCGAATCAAATAAGCACGAAATTAAATTAAATCTGAAAACTGGCAGATACAATGTTATAGTTAAATCTTCTTTTAATCCAACTAATGTTATACAGTGTCCGCCAGAATATTGGCCACATATAGGACATCTTTTTATTATTATGATATCGGAACTTTTGTTTTACCCAATCAATCTGCATGTCTGACAATCTATAAAACATTTTAACATTGAAAATGTTTTTGTTTTCCTAATATAGGGCCTCAAATCGTGAAAAAGTGCATGCTACATTTACCACATTCATGACGTCATACGCGTGAGAGATCTTGGTAGTTTGTTTATTTAAACCTAAGTTTGATTATAACGCATCGGAATCGGTTCAAATGACGAATATAATTGGAACAAACTGACACTAACCGAAGGTTTATTAAACGACTAACCAAAACTAACCGAAAACATTAAATTTGATTATAACATATCGGAACTGGTTCAAATAACTACAATAATTTGGAACTAACTGAAACTAACCGAAAGTTGATTGGACCACTAACCAAAACTAACCATAAATGGCAAAACGGGCTAAAACCTATCGGAACAGGTTACAAAAATTAAAGTAAGTTAAAATTAACCAAAACTACCCGAATTTTGGCGACTAACGAAAACAAACCACAAACATGTAATTTGATTATAACGTATCGGAACCGGTTTAAGTGACTAAAATAATTGACGACAAACCAAGACTAACCAAAAGCACCAGAAAGGGCAAAAAAACATATCGGAACATATTGAAAATATTAAGGTAAGTTGAAACTAACTTTATTAACCAAAAACATTAAAATTGCTTATAACGTATCGGATCCGGTTCAAATGACTGAAATAAATTAAAACTAACTAAAACTAACCGAAAGCTGATTAAATGACTGACTAACCAAAACTAATCAAAAGTAACCATAAACACCAAAAAGGTCTAAAACGTACCGGAAATGATTAAAGGTAGCAACATAAGTAACTAACCCAAATTAACCGATTTACCCAGAATTTGTTTTGAAATATAGATATTCAAAAATTGTACTTTGTATCAAAATTGCAGATTAAAAAAAAAATAAAAATTTCAGGCCCACTAAGATTTTTTTAGTAGTAACATTGTTTTCAAAATTTCTGGAATAAATAAATAGTATCCGAGATATGGCCGGTGGCCACCCTTACTGAAACATCCTGTATAATATTAAAATGTACCTATATGAGTAATTAAAATAATCTTTTTTATTCTAAATGTGTTTTTTATGTGAATTATGTTTTCGTAAAAAAACAAAATCATATATGGACCCCAGCCTGAACCAACAAATTTTTTTCTTTAGCTACTTTCGTATGGCAAGGGGCGCAAAAAAAACGTTGCTGGCACCCGGGCGATCTTAGGTCTAGGCGCAACCCTTAAAATAGATTGGCAAAATTGCTTACGAAAGTGTCAAAAAATACATTTTGACACTGACACAGAAATGTTCTTGTCATTCCATGACCTTGCAGCCAATTTAAACTATCTACTCTTTCAAGTAAATCCAAAAAAATCTTTAAACAAATCCAAATCGTAGATAGAAAGTCTCAAAAAAAGATATTATTCACATCGAAAACTTTGCATTGAAAATAATAAATAAAAATTTATGTTTTTGGTTACTTTTGGTTAGTGGTCAAAATTTGGCTCGTGTTGGTTAGTTTAACACGTTGACTGCCGATAACTCAACTGTTGAGCCACGACGGCTCCCCATCAAAGACCGATTGTTCTACAGATGAGTCAAGTGCAATTGAATATACTAGGAGCCAGTGCTGCTCAATTATGTCTAGGGGCTGACCCATAACTCTGAGCAGGATTGCGCAATAAACTGTTTTCATGTGCTTCGCGATACAACTAGTCGTCTGTATGTGCCTTGATGGTCTAGAGGTCTGCATGGTTGGCCTTTACTTCGGCGACCCGGGTTCAACCCCGTCGTTTGTTTTATTTTATTTTAAGGTTATATTTCTAAATAGTTTTTTTCTTGATTTTGGGTATGTCTTGGGTTAGCACCGGGTTAGTTTGCTTTTCTTGAGCCCCGTAGCGAGCGGAGGGCCATGCGAAAAGTGAATTTAGACAACCCACATTACTCTGCTCAGAGTTATGGATCAGCCCCTAGACATAAGTGTGCTGCTCGGGCTTTTGTGGAAGTAGGTTTATACCACGTCGGCCTCTTGTTAGAGTATAAATACGTATTTTTTGCGTATTGGATTTTCGGTCGTGTTTGTTATTTTTTTGAAATGGATGGTGCAATTCCGAGACCATCTAGGCCTAAAAAAAGGCTTACAAACTATAAAAGAAAGAGAACTTTAACGTTGAGTGAACAACAAGCATTAATTAATTTGTCTGAAAGTGATGAAGAATCGTTCGTAGAGAGTGAAAGTGAGTACGAGCCGGACGAATCTGATTCGAGCGAAGAGGAGGAAGATGTTGAAGACGTTCCTGCTGTGAATAATAGTGAAACAAACACCGGTCAAATAAATTATAATGAGTTATCTTCTTGGGATGATGACCCTAATTTCAACTTTTTGAAACCAACCGCTATGCCGAAGAATTGTTCCACAGCAATCAAACCAGAGAAAAATCAAGAATTACGGACGGATTGGAAACCTATAACAGTGGCCAATTTACAGGTTTTTTGGGACCGTGGCTTCATATGGGCAATATAAAGATAAACCGGTTACAAGATTATTGGAAAACTGAGGAGTTATATAATCTGCTTACTTTTCAAAAATATATGAGCAGAAATCCTTTTTAACGATCTTAAGATGCCTAGATTTATCGAAAAATCCGGAAAAAAGCGATTTAGGATTTGGCGACCGTTTGTCAAAGATAAGGTGGCTTCAAGATTTTTTCAATCAAAGAATGGATGAAATTTACTCTCCCAATAAAAATCTTTCGTTAGATGAGTCTATGGTACTTTGGCGAGACAGACTTCTTTTCCGATAATACATCAAAAATAAAAAACATAAATTCGGGGTAAAACTTTATATTTTATCGGAACCTAATGGTCTTGTTTTAAAAATTAGACTATATACCGGCGGCGAAAAAGATATGCAGGGAGAATTAGGACATTCAGCAAACGTTGTGATGAGCCTCGTAAAAAAATATTTTGAAAACAGACATTCTTTTTTTACAGACAATTATTATAATAGTGTGACTTTGTGCAAAGAGCTAATTTAAAAAAAAAAACAAACTAACCCTCCTCCTTTATCAGGGCTTGAGGCCGGCAGTGCCACCCGAGAAAAAAATTCTTCGTGCACTAATGTGCGAATGTTAGTTGGATGAACTTTTCAAAAAAATTTGCCTAATATTATCCGATTTAAAGACAATTTTGACGAATTTAGATAGTTTAATTGCTAAAGAAA
>JAEQML010059284.1:0-28845 GCA_016904865.1 Pissodes strobi
TCAGATTGTGAGTTAATTTTTCATACGTTCATAAAAATAATGCCGTTTGTTATAAATTTAAGGTCCCACAGGCTGAAGGACTTCAGTCGATGGCCTAAGGGTGCATGTGTGTATATTGTAAAATGTATGTTATATGTACCTAATAAATAACGTTTACTACTGTTTACTACTACTATTTTAATATAGAGAATGTTGTCTCGCATCTCGCTTGGGTGCATGAAAGTGAGATATTTCATCAATTTCAGTACTCACATATTTCTAAATTTTGGAGGCGAGAAACTTAAATGCTAACATAAGTAGTTATGCATTATTTATAGTTGTTTGGTTTAAACCTTCGAATACTGAAACACTAGAATAAGCATTCTTGAATTCAAATTTTGCACAGGGGAAAGGGGGTTCACAATAAACGGTGCTCTTAAGTTACCAAATGAATCTCTATATTTCTATTTAAAACGGGGGATAACATGGTAAACGTTTATAAACTGAATAATTAAAACCTCAATTATTTGATCATATTAATAACTTAAGTGGTATACACCGGAGGAGTTAACTGGCCCGCCGAGTTTTGCTCGGTAACTCGCCGGCCCAATCCGAGACTGCAGTCTCGGCTTGGGCATGCATGCATAAAAGTTAAACCTAACATTATATTGTAACACTTGTTATTACCTGCTATGTTAACAGAAGGCACTACTCCTTTCTTTAATTTTTTATTGGTCCCAAAATCTGTTGCAAGAAAATGTGCAGCGCACACTCTATTATTGGTATAAATCTTCTCTGGAGATTTTCCTATAAGGTCTTTATTTCCACATAAAAGTACCCATTTATCAAACGTAGCCCTATATTTATGTGGATTAGGAAATCTATGCTTTGTCTCATCCTTGTTATAGCATGTTGGGATGCAACATTGGAGAGCAGGCATTTTGATTCTAAAAAAGAGCAGTATTTTGTTTACCATTCAAATTAGGTAAAGACTATTTCACAGCTTAGTATAACAATTAAGCTGTGACTATGTACTGTATCTAATCTATATAATAAATAATCAAATAAAATTGCAATTTAATAAATATGAAGACAAAGAGTAATCTGCAGGTACAGCAATCCGGTAAAAATAATATCTGTTTATTTTCAAGTAATGACAAAAGGAACTATGTACAACATAAATAAAATGTACGAAAGAAACTTTGCATATTTATATAGGTATTTACTGCTTCCCTGGTCATATTTATGTACCTATAAAATGAAATAAACTTACCTAAAATACCGCAAGTAGAGCGCAATTTTCAGTTAAATGTTCAATGTTCAAAGTGATATATTTTCTATAGTTCAAAACACACGAAGCAGTCCACTAATACAAATTATTAACAATTCACTTCAACTCAACAAAGTAAAATAACTGTGAAAACTGAAAACTAACTGCGATGATCACTGGTCAGCCATTTTTCAAAAACAAATTTAAATTACACCGGCACCTTCGGATCGACAACCCTCGGAGCTACGATTACACGCGCAGGCGCAGCTCATGTTTCTCATGTGGCCAGCGCCCTCTGTGCGGCCTGGAAGCGCAATATCGACGAGCACGTAATTTTAAATGAGTGCGCGGGGCATGCATCCAAGGCATAATAAACGCCCCTTGCAGCTAGAGCGTCCAACTCTCCGATGACAGTCAGAACGGCAAAACACGCAGAAGCCACATTCTTGCTTAAGCAAGCAATGTGCTCCTCGAACCTTAAACTCGAATCCTGCAACAAGTCCAAGAATTTAGCATCATCAAGGGGCCCCAGGAAGCCGCTCCCAAGCGACACTCAGCCCAATTCGCATTTAAATCCCAAAACATGTGTCGTATCTATAATATTTAGTGCCAGCAGGTTTGCATTAAACCACTCCCCTACCTTCACCAATCCTGTGTTATTTTCTCTGAGTGCGCAAAGAGGATAAACTTTCCCTGAATCCTAACACAAATCAGATCATTTATGTATAGAAGAAGCACAATAGGTCCTAGGACCGACCCTTGTGGTACTCCGCAATCACTGACCCATAACTTCTGATGACAACGAGATTATTGTTTTCAAGATTGTGCCCAGACATCAATACAAAGACCTGGAGTAATTTAAGTATAACATTCGTTAATTCAAGAATTTTGGAACAAATGCACATTTAAAAAAGTACATAACACAAAGCCTCAAGATTCTTAAGAGAAAAAATTTAATTTTGCCAAATATTGCTGATGCACCCTACAAGTCGTTTAAACTAAATAATTTGTAGTAATACTTCGAAATTTTCTAGACGAGGAATTTTCAATAGAGGTTCTGTCACTTTTGGTCCAGTAAAAGTTCTCACGTCATGAAGGAAGCGGGATTTCAGAAAAAAAAATCAGTTTAAACGTGTTCAACATGTTAATGGCCAACCAATTACGATGGGTGAAATACGAAAAATCAATAAACACACTACCTTAAAATTTTGTAAACCAACGTCAAAAATTCGTAGATGATCTTCCACTTGAAGAATATCGAAGTTCATATTATCAACTCTACGGGTGTTCTGCGCATTATATATGGGAAGTTACCGTAGAAGTTGCTAGAATTATTGGCGATTGTCGGATAAGGCGTTTGGAACCGTGGAACTGGCCTCGGAGGTCATCCAAATCTGCTGAATAAGTTATTCACGAGGACCTCTGCTATGGTAACAACTTCTTCATTGGGCATCGCAAATACCTCAGGCCATTTGCTGAAGTAGTCAATTGCCATTAAAATGTACTTGATATCATTATTTGTTTCTGGAAAAGGGCCAACTACGTCAATGGCGATACGTTCAAACGGTAGGCCTACATTAAACTGTTTCATTTTCCCCCTAGATCTTGTTTTAGGTCCTTGACCTGCGGCACAGGTTGAGCACTGCCGACACCACGATTTCACATCCTGGCAGTAGTTGATCTAGTAAAATCTGTCGCGGATCTTGTCAATAGTTTTGTTCACTCCGAGATGAGCAACAGACTTTCCAATATGAACTTCTTCCAGAACTCCCGATATCTTCCTCCTTGGTACCACTATCCGTGTCTTCACTACTTTTCCATCAGCGCTTTCCCAGGCTTGTTTAACCACCAGGGATTCCGACTAAGCCCACAGAGTTTCAAACGCAAATCCTTTAGTTGAAATCTCTCTGCAGCTTAGTCTTGGTTGATGTTCTTCTTTAACTTTTAGCAAAAGTGCTATTTCACTTTCCTCAAGCTGATCCTTTCTAAGTTGCACAACTCGGTCAAATACGAGATCAAATATTTGACTTACTAAACGATACCCTTTTAAAATATCTTATACCAGCTATAAATGTTGTGAGTGATGAAGTGTTGTTCCTATTCGGAGATAGATGCCTCATTAAAATAAATAATTCTGAAAGCAGCTGACTACGCAACACGATATAGATGTGTACGCTAGCAAAGGTTATTTTTATTAGATTAGTGGCACCGATCATAAATTCTGGCTGAAATCTTACAATCTACAGGTATTTCAAAATCTCGCACAAGAATTATACAAGGATCGTGGCCTTAGCTTGGTAAGCACGACGCGATGCAGCAAAATACAAAATATATACCAAAAATACAGCAACTAGGGAACTACACAACACACTAATATTTTTGGCTTTACTATTCCTAAATTAGGGATCCCAACGATAACTATTGTATGTAACTAATTGTATGTAACTAACTATTGTATGTAACCCAAACTAACCCCAACGTAGATGTTGATGATACTGTGGGTAATAATCAAAATAATAAGTGTGATATAAATATTTTATAAAAGGAGATAAAAGTGAACGTGGACACAATAGAATGTAAAAAATAATATTGATTTGGGAAAATATCTGAAGCTGCGAGCTTTTTGAAACGACAGTCAGAAAAAATTACTAGCGTGAAACGTGCATAAAATACTCAGTTTTACGCACTCTCTAAGATTCGTAAAATATAGTTTTTTAATGCGGTGCCTAAAATAAATTAATTGACGCACTAGTACGTAAAGTAAATCTGACATATTTTTGAGATTTAGTGCAGTGCGTAATAGTATATTGTGCAACAAGTGCTGAAAATAAAACTTTTCACACGAATGAGACAGTTTGGTGACACGAGACGTACGCGAGTGTCATAAACACTCATGAGTGTGAAAAGTCTTTTCAGCACGTGTAGCACACTATACTTTTTCTACGACTGCTACATACAGGGTGCCCCACTGGGTTTGTGGTATAAAATTACATGTTATATGGGAAACTTTTTCATTATTGATTTATCAGAAAATTTTATTCCTAATGAAAGATGCTACGTGAGTAAGAGATTCTCGCTAAACTATAACTAGAGGCATAGTCCTAAAATGGAGCCACCGGTGTGGGGTCCCTATTTTCCAAATATTTTGAAAAAGGGGCTCCAAGGGCGAAACCCTAAAATGAGGCCTCCAAGGGGGCGAAGCTTTAGAATGGGGCCTATGGTACGGGAGTCCCATTTTTTACAGATTTAGGAATGGAGCCCCAGGGGGCGAAGCCCTAAAATTGGGCCCCAAGCCTTAAAAGGGGGCCCTTGGTATGAGAGTTCCATTTTCTACAATTTTGCAAAAAGGGGCTCCTGGGGGGGAGGGGATGAAGCCCTAAAATTGGGCCCCTTTTTAAGAGATCTGGGAATGGGACCTCTGAGGGCGAAGCTCTAAAACGGAGTCGAAGCCCTTTAATATAAATATCCGAATAAGCGTGTGAAAAGTATACTTTTCACACGCCGTGTGCAAAGTATACTTTTCACACGATGTTTGAAATGTCCAGTTTTCAAGAGCAGTTGTTAGTGCGTTTTTGTCTATTTTCAGGGCAGTCGTAGAAAAAATCATTTACTTTACACAATAGTGCGTAAAGCAATTTAATAATATTTTTAATCTTTGGAATATTTTTGTTTTGTATGCTACTCATGTGTACCTACCTCCCTTTTATTTATTCACTTGATTGTCAATATATTTGACAATATTTCCACTCATAAAAAAGGATCACTTTACACACTTGTTGCATAAATAACTATTTTGACTTATGTAGGTCGACATTTTTACCTATCCCCCAATCCCATCGGTCCAAAACGCTGACAAAAAAGGTTGATCCTGCTGCTGGGTTTCAATAAAAATTTACAGTAAATCGAGAAAAGAAGTATTGCAGATTTAAAGCCAAATGAAATTGGATCTATCGTACACTAATTGCTCGCCAAATGCTTGGAAAGAAAGGGCCAGCGTTTTGCTATACTAAAATTGTGTTAAATAACTGGGCCACTGCAGTACGGAAAATTTAAAAGATTTCTTTGTGAAGAATATACAATACAAATTATACCATCAGACGTTTAAAATGTTCTTTGACTGAATTCCGAAACACGAGGCTAGCAATATCCCCCGAACAAAAACCGTAAATTCATCAAGTAATTTACGCTCCTGGTGGTAATTTAGATAAATAGCCGTCGAAATTACCGTGCTAGCATTACGAAATATTTCACTAAGTAAAGCCGAAGTCACAAAACACCCCTCATAATTCCATTTGAAACGCAAAGGCAATTTTCGCTGATCTTAACGAGGCGAGAGGGCCAGCCTGACAGCTCGGGCGGTATGTGGTCCGCTTCGACGAACGGCGCTCCGAAAACGGAGGCCCAAATGCTATTAGGTCTCTAAGCCCCGCTTTGGGGCTCTCTGACCGAAAAAGCCGTAATCAAAGACAAAATATCTTGACGTCGCGACTGTAGAGAGCGGTGGTTTGTAATAAAGGTGTGCCAGTGTGGATTTTGGGTCGACTGCAATTTGTACAAGAAAGGGTTCGTCTTCCATAGACAGATAAAAGTAGTTGAACTCATGAAATTACTACATATACATCTTTTGATTATATTGAATTATGCTAATTAAATTCTTCTACAAAGCCGTAAATTGATTTGCATAATTTAGATAGATACGACTGGTCAGTTGTTGTACAAAACTGTATAATACCAACTATACACAGTATGTCTACCTAAGTTGGAGTCACATGGAAAACGTTTTTATTATTATCCATTTTAAGAAATAAAGTTATTTGTCATAAAAAGTTACATGGTTAGGACACGGCACTTAGGAGGCGTGTCAAAAAATACAAATGTTGCTTAAAAATGAAGTGCAATTACATCCATCTACCATAATAAATCAGGGTTTGTTATTTTTTATAACGATATACTTTTGATTTTATTTATTTGAATAATAAACTATTATCTCTTTTGTTTATTAACATGTTAACATGATAATCTATCGGTTTAAATACTTGATGAATGCATAAAAATTATTTATTTTGCAAACAGGAAGAGACATACAAATGAAAAATTAATAACCTGACATTAATTGAAGT
Organism: Pissodes strobi; assembly: GCA_016904865.1. Taxonomy (NCBI): domain Eukaryota; kingdom Metazoa; phylum Arthropoda; class Insecta; order Coleoptera; family Curculionidae; genus Pissodes; species Pissodes strobi. The sequence goes on from JAEQML010059284.1 coordinate 6,370, forward strand.
AAATTTAATTTAATTTTAAATCATTCCACCAATATCTGGACATAGCCACTCTGTCTTTCAAAAATGAATCGAACTATTTTCAAATTCCCGTAATACATTCATTATCATATTTGCAGTAATTTCTTGACATGCTGCTGAAATGGTCCTCTCAAAATGATTAACTTTTTGAAACGGCTTTTGCCGGTGAATTTTCTATTTTATGTAATCCCTTATGAAATAATTTAGAGGGGTTAAGTCAGGAGATCTAGCAGGCCGAAAAAATTTAATCATCCTTGAATCACTTTTTGTTGAAAATATACACTAACAGGTAATGTGGCATGAGGCACCGTTTTGTTGGAAGTAATTTTGTTGACGGCCTTGTAAGTGTACTTTAACCATGTGTAATGCATAGTCACTAGATTGATTTTGTAAAATTTATAAATAACGTTCTGTATTTATACATTGTCGAAATGGCCCAAGTAATTTGTTTTTGAAAATACCACATCACACGTTCGTTTTAATTGAATATTGGCCACGATCAATCATCTTTGCACACACACCGCTCATCGTGCGCCATAGGATCTCCCTTTAGTGTGTGTGCCACTGTCATAAAAAAATTGCTTGCTGCATTACGGAAGAGCTCACGCGTCGTCGTACCGAAACATTTTCTCAAATTTGCAAACCAGAAAATCCTTCTTCTGCTGGGACTCCGACGACTATTGACCTAATGTTTTATGGAATTCGGTATTTATTATTCTTCCGCATAACATGTCTAAAATATTACAGTTTACTGCTTTTTAGAATTAGCAGCAATTCAGGTCTATTCATCATTTTACGGGGATTCTCCTCGTTGGTTATTTGGTTCACCCATGGTATTCTGATGACTGGTGGATAGAGCCACAGCTCAAATGCTTTGTAATTTTCTTCCAATAGGTACTGTTACAATCCAAGTGTCAACATCATACAGGAGAGTGGATTATACATTGAATGATATTACTCTCTTTTTGAGTTAGTACAGATCTCATTTGTGAAAATGTTTTATTAGTTCTTCAATTCTCCATTTAATTTTTTTCGAATGGTTCCAGTTAATGAACAGTCCAGGTTAGTAAAATAGGAAACACCTTCAACAGGTTAATTGTTGACAGCTAAAGAGTGTTGTCTTTATAATTAAGTTTAGCTCATATTCTTTGCTAGCTTCGAGAACTTTATGCAGCAATACTTGTCATTCGTTTATACTGTTTGATATCAGCACCGTATCGTCGGCATAATAAATATTCTTTATGACATCTCCGTCATTGACCTTGAAACCCTTTTCTACATTTTTCCAAGGAATTTCTAAATATATTTTCAAGTATAGGTTGACGCATCCTGCACCCGCTCCCCATCTAATTTCAATGTAATAAGATCTTCTGTCGTCAACGCAAACAGTTGCGAGAGAGTTTTAATCATCTCCTGATGATGCTAACATGGTTAGCGAAACGCGCGTCGAGTGCAATAATTCTGTTTCGGTATTGTGGATAAAACTCCGTTTTAGTGCATGTTGCCGAATGTTCCAAACCCCAACATAGTTGCTATTTGTTCCCAGTATAGGTGATAGTTCTAATGTTTTTACTTCTACCCCAGTTTCATCTAGAGTTTGTATCATCCTTCCATGTTCACATTTATCGAAGGCTTTCGCGTAGTCGAAAAAGCATGTGTATACGTCACAGTTAATATCTTTGCAGTATTGTATAAGAACTTCTAGTGCAAATAGGGCCAGACCATTCCGGAACCGCTAATACTCTCTTCACGTTTATTCTCCATTCCTGCATGAAAAATTTGAGAAAGATCTTCAGAATATAAGACATGACTTAGCGTTTGGTTTCATTAATATTGTAACGAAAATGGATAACAGCCAGTCGTCAGGTATTACTCAGAATTGTATATATTGTTGAAAAATGATGTGACTGTTCCATTTATGGATTTTTGCTGGTAATTTGTCTGATTCAACAGCCTTTTTGAATTTTGCGAGATGGGATGGGGCTGGATGAAAATGCAAAAGTCAATGCGTCTTTCATGATCTCTTACTTCCAATGTATTAACGAAACGTGGGTTGGTTTATTTCGTTTGAAAATATTTGCCACTGTATCTGTATTACATTATTTTGTATTAATAAGTTTCTTTTGCACAATTGCATTTTCGGGAATTCTACATTAGCCAGCATTACTTCTAACTCCGCGTCGTAATTTTTAATTATTTTGAATACTTCAAGTAGTCTATGGGATCAGAATTTCATACAAAATAATAATTATGGTGGACCTCAATACCAGAGTTGGAAACGAAATTCTCAACTGCATAACAGAGGGATTTAATGAAGACGAGGAATGACAATGGCGACATTTTAAAAAACTTCTTTGCAACAAACTCACTCAGAATTAATAACGAGATGAAGTATAAGTACACGTGGCAGAATACACGAGATCAACACTCAGTTATCAATTACTTTATGGCAAACAGAGCAATTGCACTACAGATGATATTGGACGTAAGAACACTCAATGAAGCAAATATATATAGCGACCACAAACTGGTACTATGCAAGCTCAGAGTAACCATACCTAGCACACCAAGACCTAAACCTCACTACATACATAAATTCAATATAGAATAACTCGACGATCAAAACATACAACAATTATATAGGAACCGGCTAGCAGAAAAAATTAAACAAAACCCAATCATTGAAGAAGATCACATCGACCAACAACGGGATACCTTAAAAAATGATATTTTAAATGCAGATTGGGAATCGGTGGAAAGGCGGAAAGTTGATGTCAACAGAGCAAACAAGACCCCGCGGTTCACACCAAAAGTTAAGAAACTAACAGAACAATAGAAAAACGCGAATATAAATTACATCAATAGAAACCGCGAAAATTGGACTGCGTATACTCGAGAACGTAACCGAGTAAAGGCAAAAATCAGATATTATATAAAAGAGGATTACTGGGAAAATTCACAAAAGGAATGGAAAAGGGTATAGAGGCCAAAGAAAGATCTGGGGAATGCTAAGAAGAAACAAACTGCAAATAAAGGGCACTACCAAAAGTAACAAAATCCCGAGGAACGGCTGAAAAACATATTATAAGAAATCATATTTAGAAGAAGAGAAAGACTAGTAGCATAGACATAAGTAATAGACAGCGAGGAAAAATACGAAATCGACATCGAAATGGAAACAATAGAAAATATTTAAAGATCGCTTAAAAACCGGAAGTGAAATATCCAACGAAATGCTGAAATACAGAGGAACAAAGTTGTAAATTGAAATTAAAAACATATTCAAGCACATCATAAATAAATAAAAATCCCAAAATAAATGGTAAAGGAGCACTACAATTCCCATATTTAAGATCATCCCCAGAACACTTCCGTGGTATCACCCTTCTTAACAACATGCTCATTCACTAAACTAATACTAGAAGAACTTGGAGAAACAATACAGATTTGAGAAGAACAGCAAGGCTCCCATAAAGTCAAATCAAACATCACTGCCATTTTTATAGTCAGACAAATTGTTTAGAAATCTAGAGAATATAATAAACCTACCTACGTATGCTTTATTGATATGACCAAGGCTGTTGATCGAGTTCAACTTACTGACGACATCAAATTCATGAGAGAAAATGGAGTCAACCCACCACTAATCCAACTAATTTCCGACGTAAACCAACACTGCACAACAAACATCAAAATAGGACACCTCACATCTGAAACCAGGAATAGGACAAGGTGACCCCGTCAGCTCCTTTATATTTAATCTGGTTATGGATAAAATAACAGAGAAACTTCCAAGAACAGCAAGATATAAAATGGGAAACGTGTACTTCAGCACTGTCGGTTACGCTGGCGACGCTGCACTAATCGCTGATTCAGAAGACGACCTACAGAAAATTTTCCACGCTTTTAAACAAGAAGCCAAACAAGTAAATATGCTTATAAATACAAGCAAAACGAAATCCCTCGTAACATACAAATACACACACTATGAAAGCATTCAGAATATCAGGTTGTCTGCAAGACATTATAGCGCGTAACAAATATATAGCTCAACATTGAAAGTAGGATAAGAATATACAAAACAGCAGTTCGACCCATTCTAACGTACGCAGCAAGTCAGACACATCGAAAACAATGCAAATGATGAGAATGGTGGAGATGAAGACGATAAGAAGTATACATGGAAAGACCTTACTTGATAGGATAAGAAGTGAATAACTTATGGAACAGAGCAAGCTACAGGATGTGAGAAAATGGATAAGACACAGAAAGAAATGCTGGAACAAGCACATTGAGAGGATGTCAGATAACAGACTGGTAAAAAATGCAAAACATAACAAACCAACGGGAAAGAGAACACGAGGAATGCTGGACCTCAACGTCGGAAGTGACTTAATTGGTTAAAACAGGCAGATACCTATCTATGTGGTATTTAGCATATAAAAAAGTAGAAGGAGAATACTTCCATAAATCCTGAAATTAGTTACTATTTTCGTAACTGCTGATTGATTGATTAATATTTCTATTCAGGTGTCAACTGTCAAAAATAACTGCTGCTTCTCTATGAATTTTACAACAATCTTCCACAATTAAAACAATTTAAATTTTTTCTTCCCAACTTGATTCTAGGTATTCTAAAAACTCCAAATGTTTTGACTTTCACTATATTTCTTGTAAGTGCATCTTATATTACACGTAACTACAGGTGTATTTTCAGTGCAATTGGCTAAGTTTCGAAAAAATAGATACGTCAAAAATAGATACGTCGTTTTGTAATGCAAATAGGTGTGTTCGATATTGCCACAAACGGATGTATTTTACCCTTGACCAAAATTAATATTTTTCGATAAACCTCGTATATGGCTGAAAAAAAATATCTGATTATTTCATTTTAGTTGTTGGACCGTGTAGAATTTTTTTCATAAAATTAATACTAAAAAAGATTTCCATGTGATTCCACCTAAGGCAGATACACTATGTTGGTAACTCCCGTTTATCTCGAAATAAAAGCGCCAACTAGTATGACATTCACAAAGAGGTAAATTGATTCTCATAACGAAGTGATGTACATTTTGTAAAAAACATAATTCATAACATAAATTTCGCAGTTTACCGCAGTTATTAACGAATCTGTAAGTCGTTAAAATAGTGAGAATATCGATAGAGAGTTAATCAAAATCGTCACTTTTCTAGCTTACTGTTGCATCATCAGACCAAGTCTAGAGTGAAATATATACCAACATATATACACATGAGAAAAGAAGGTCACAGCTTATTTTTCTTGTTGCACTTAAATCTTATTGTATCTCTAATATCCTTTATATAGTTCCCTGACCGAATAAGTAGTTACCAAATATAAACTTCCTTGACATCGACGTCGCGACGGCACAGAGCGGCGTTTTCTAATAAATCTATACCTGTGTAGATCGTTTAGGTCGTTTAATTTAGAATAGCAAAGGGTTTGACCTAAGCAGAATGTATAGACTATGAATTAGCGAATTTTGCACGTTCTATTGCTAAGAATTGGCGAGCTACTCTTATCAGCGGTGTTAGTTAATATATCTCAATATTTAAAGAAAAGTGTTTTTTAAAAAAAATGTGAGATTCATTTTAATACAATATATTCAGAGATTTATTATGTTGCCCGAACCGAGGAAATGAGGAAAAGAACAGGTTTCTCTATAGTGTGACGGAATGAAAGTAGTCTATCATGGTCTACAGCTTTTTGATTTGATTTAAGAGAGTTATTCTTTCTGTTATTTTCGTCGCTGCAACGGCAACCCCCAAGGGGAACGCTTAATATTTTTCTAATGGCATGAAGTATGTCAAGATACATCAATTTGGAGTTCATTAAAGTATCTGTCAAATGACGCTTTGTTTGTTAAAATTGCCGAGAAAGGGAATTTCAAACACGCTCATGATAAGGTTTGCGTGCAAAAAAATTGTTTTAAAGTAACAAATATCAGTCAACACATTCACTCTTATATTATCTTTAGTATAGTAGTTTAACAGGATGTTCCGGTAATACCATTTTTGCTTAGTTTTTATTCGGCCGGATCCTAAAGGGGATAGTTTGGGTTAGTTTGGGTTGAGGCGATAGAATAACGAGGTAAGCGTGGAAATAATTCTATTATTCTTATTGTAAAAATGGCCGTTGCAAGAGTAGCTGCAATCAAATTACAATTTCAACTTTTAGTGGAAAAATTTAGGGAAACTGGTTCAATGGCAAATAAAAAGGAGACATTCCAAAAATAAAGCAGTGTAAGTATATAGCTTTTGAGGGATACGTTTTAATAGATCCTATGCTAGTTGCCAGAAAAATATTCCATATAATGACAGTTAGGTGGACCACTATAATAAAGGCATCCATATAAAATTCAATTAAAACGAGAATTTAATGAATATGATAATGACATGACAGTCGCCGCGTTTTTAATAATTTTGTGAAGAAATGAGCTAATCAATAATCTGAGTTACCTCTTTAACATTTGTTTTTTCAAACGCGTGTTAATTTTTTCTTAATGGGGTTGTCAATAGAGGTAACTGCCGATACTAGTCCTATAAAAATCTGAGGAATTACCAGGAAGATTATACTTAACACCCTCAAAAATTAAATGTTTGTGTAGGTATTTTTGGTGATCGTATAATTGAAATTTTTTTCTTAAACCGACATATGTACTTGAAATTGTTGGAGAATGCGTATAACCCAGCGCTGACAGAAATTATGGAGAACGGCCAATGTTACAATCATCAAGACACCACCTAGCGGCAATTTCTAGATGAAACCTTCGCTGGCTGATAAATCTGGGAAAGAGCTAACCCCTTGTGGGGGCATCTAAAATTGTATATATGCCTCCCAGGTTAAATATTTACAAGATTTAGCATCAGTAATGAATACCACCAAAATAGCTCTGATTTAAGCACCTGCTATACCAAAAAATAGCGGATATTTTCAACATTTAAGAAACTAACTATAAGTGCTAACTAACAATTTTAATTATTTTAACTTTTAATTCCTCAAATAAAAAAAAAAACATCAAAAACATCTCTTAACTGATAATTTGATGCTCCTTAAAATGAGGTATTACACCATACCCCTTGTAACTTGAAAACATTAAGGTAGACGTCATACCAGCTTATGCGGCTCCAGTTATACTGACAAAATAATAGAAAAAGATGTCCCCATCAAAACAAAAAAAAACATTTTTAGAAATATTTACTTAAAAAGCCGTAAACCTTGATGGGCTGTTTTCCATGAGCCACCAAGTTCTTAGTTCACGTATCAAGAAAAGTTGCCACTGTTATATTCAATTAGAATGCAATCAATGAATTATTCTCGTCAAGGTATATAATTTCTTATTGATATTGCTCAAGTTCTTTCTAATCCACAAAGATTGAAATTCAAAAAGGTGATACATTATATTATAATACTCAAATAGAGCGAACTTATAAGCAACATTTGATAAAAACTTATAATTAAATAAAATTAAATAGCTTTAAATATAGATCTTAAGTAAGGAAGAGAACAGAAATAAAAAGTAGAGAGAATTACAAACGCATGAAAAACCGTCTACTAAATAATAAATTACAAAAAATTAGACGTGACTGACTGACTCATTTTGGTCTTAGAAATTCACCAACACCTTTCTCATGGACATCTTTAGAGTATTGCCAAAATACATTAGATTTTTATCACATATATTACCAAGTTTCATTATAAAATAATGAAACTTGGTAATATATGTGATAAAAATCTATTATGTGAATCGATGCTGTTTATGGATAATAAACTATTTTCCTACCAAAATACCTTTTCGTGGATATAATTATACCGAAGATTTACTGTTTTATCTGTGAAAGAGGTTTTCAAGAGACTCATCCTACAATGATCATTTTCTGCAGTCTTACCCCAAATAGCCACACTATAGTGAAAATTCGAGATTACGTTCTGTTCAGTATGATACCCAGCTGATTTGATATGGAGCTTAATGGGAAACAAAGTTGCGATTATCACAAATATTTAAGTTATTATCAATTTATTGACTTCAAGATTCCGTTACAACTTTGCCTTGAAACAGCTGATTATTTAGCAATAATGGTTCACATGAGCGGTCTGAGGGATATTATGTTAGTCGCATCAATCATAAAGTACCGTCGGCTGAAATTTTACTTTTCCCTATGCCTCTGCAGCATCCGACGCCATGCTCATATCCCTCTCCGAATATGCTAGGTTATCGATATGTTAATCCAGCTGCAATACTCTATAAAATCAGCAGCCCTCCAGAAAATAGTAGTGTCGTCGATAAAAAATGTGCAGTATAATTAGCATGTAGTCCCGAAAGGGCATGAACTATCAAAATGCCCAACAAATTGTGCTCTTTTCTATCCATTTGGCAGGATCTAAACGTATCACCAAAGTCCTTTAACACAGAAATGTTTCCTAATTCATCAAATCAGAAGCCTTCTTAAGATCAGAAATGCCAGCCCTAGTATTGTCCCCCTAATTTAATACAATGTGCTCTCTCAAAGAAATAAAATAGAGCTTATGCTGGTACCTTGAAATGAAACCTGATTGCTCTAATTTTATCTAAATTGACAAATGGCTAATCATATAAACATTTGGCACCGTGACTTAATGAGAAGCATAAATAATATTGCTAAAATAAATATCAGAAAATTAGACGAAGGAGATAGCAGAAGAATTAAAGATTTTAAGAACATGATAAAATAGGCGAAAGACATTAGGAAATGTTTTATATGAACATGGCAACATTTCCCACAAGATCAAGAAAAAACTGAAGGTGTGGCGAGAGAACAGAGAGGATCTTTCCAGGAATGTACCTCTTTTTAGCTTCAGAAATATTGCGAAAAGGCGAACCCGGTCTAAAATGTGGTGAATCCTCATAGCTAACCATATGCTTCAGGGAATTATTATGGCTTTAAAAAAAAACAATTTGTTTCATATCTCGTTGTAATTATCTAAAATCGCTAAGAGTTTTAAATTCATTTCACTAAGATCATTTTCAGTACCGCCCATAACGAGGCCCATACCAAGAATAAGTTAGCAACCAAAAGCAGAACGAAACCGAAGATTTTTTTGGAGGGAAGAACAAGAAAACTTGCTCATCATAGGAATAGCAATGCAGGATATGGCACATTTTTGGAAACCCTTACAATATACACAGTATACCACTTTTAATTTTCAAAGTCCAACTAAAAAGTTAAAACATTCAAATCGTGATTACTTTGTCACAATTTCCTCTTCTTCAGATATGTCTTCATCTTCATCTCCAGTGGAAAGGAGGTTTCGTCTCTCGATAAATCTTCGTCAAGGCATTTTAACGACTCTTCATTCGTTAAGTCTTTTCTAGCCCTACAATAAGATACATTTGTAATTTAATTCATAACTGTATTATTAATATGTCCAAAATTGCCAATTCATATACTGGGATCTCGTAAACTACAGAAGATAGAAAGAAGGTTAAATAGGAAGAAAAATTTTAAAGAATTTGACGGCAAATTGAAATCCAATTTCAAAATTGTTTGTTAATTACCGATTTCAAAATATTTGAAAAATAGTAAAGTTTTCGATTCTTATTTCTGCTTTTGCTGGCGATATTTTATCATTTATTGAAATATAAGCATGACTTGCCTTGTTGTTGCAAATCCACGTTCAGCGTCCTGCTTTTTTTTCAACATTGCAATGATTGTTTTTTGTAACGCCTATAAAATAAAATAATTCAAGGAGGGCCGCAATCTCATTCGTCGTAGTATTTCTTCCGTCACGAGCTCTTTGATATCCAACTGATATTTTTTAAAATTGATATTTGGATAAGCATATTTCACAATATCTTCAATCAATAATGTGTACAACAATTAATTCGTCTGGTGACTTGTTTCGGACCGGGAAGAATTTTCAACAAATTCTTATTTCTCATATAATATTGTTCAGAATTCGAATTATGATCACTTTGAGTCAAAATTTCGTCCTGTTCAAACATGTCTTCATGGTCATCTTCAGGGGGAAGTTCGTCTCCTGATGCAACTTCATAAAGTAATTTTCATCAACTGTTCATATGCATTTTGTGGTTCTGCAATAAAGAAATATAAATTTCTAATTTAATTTATATATGTTATCAGTATGTGCCAAATTATTGGTGCATGTATTGCTATCTTGCAACTTACAGAAGATAAAAAAAGATTGAATTGAAGTATTAGAAAATTTGATTGTAATCCAGTTTTAATTGTTTATTCTGTACCATTTTCAAAATATTTGAAAAATTAAAAAATTTTGATTTTATTTTTGATTTCACTGGCGTTATTTTAACATTTATTGAAAAATAAATATGACTTTTCCACAGCAGCTCTTTCTGACCCACAGTTGGCATTTTCAACCATCGGTAACTTATTTATTTTTTAAATAACGCCAGCCAGAAACAATAATCGGGTTTTTTAAATATTTTGAAACCGACAAGAGATGCGAAAAGTTTTATAAGCTATTTGTCATCAAATTCTCTAAAACTCTCCTCATTTCCTTTTCCTCGTGTAGTTTCCGAGATCTTAATACATGCATCACTAATTTGGGGCACATTGTATATTACAACAACAAAATAACATATATTATGACAACAAAATAACAATAACTAAAAATGTGTATAAAAAAATGCTTACATAATCAGGCGTGTCAGCGCAGGTTTACGAATATAATATGTAAACACACAAACGTTGCTATAAAAAGTTCACTACCATTTGAACCCAAGCAAAATAATCCACCGCAAGGATATTTTAAGCGTCATAAACATTTTCACAGTTTGATAGGAGAAAACGTTGCATTAAATTAGGTACAAAACTAACATTCAATGAGTATTTTGATCCTTCACCAAGTTTTTTATTTTCGATGAAATTCGATGATGTTTGAGATAATTTTGGTGCACCCTTTACGTTGAATCATCCAGAAAGTATGTTTTACTACCATTTTTATTTTAACCTTATCAAAGTTGGTCTCGAATTTAAAGTTTCAACTCTTTAAAATTTTCATATTTCTAAAGTATAAGAACCAAATCAAAATTGATCTCGCTAAAGTATAGCTATTTAAACGTAATATACCGAACAGTCGTGTTTTTTTTCCTTACGATTTTCTCCCTTCATTACCCACTTCGCCAATTTTAGGGCAGAGCCGAGAACTTTTAAGTATCTTTAATAAATTCGGTACCGCACGGAAAACCGGTTACAAATGAACTAATTAGCGTTACAAATGGCTCGGTCGTTCTAGTTTCATCAGTCGCATTCCACCACGCGAAACCAAAAAGCTTTCGTTATTGAACAATCACTATTGGGCATAAACGATTTAATTCGTCAGTGAAATAATGTTGCATGCACTGAGTTGCAGAGTTTGGTTATATTTCGGGAGTTTGTTATTGCCTCATCATTTGTCGTAATATATATATTTCGTAAATCGCAGCGTTTATATTGACATGAATTTCAAATTTCTAATATCAAATGAAAATTAACTATAAAAAACGTTTGTATATTATAGAGTGTTAATGAAAAAGTTGAGTATTAGAGATGAGTCCTAAACTTTTCCAGATTGAACAATTTTTTTTAGTTATCCATAGATAACTTGCTACTTGCACACAATAGGCATTCGGGAGCCCCCCCAACTTTCTGAATTTTTGTATTTATTTCATGTGTACAGGGTGTCTCGAATTCGAGTCTATGTATGGGGATCTCGAAAACCGTACGAGATACAGTGTCGGTCAAATTAGGGCAAAATTGCGCATTTAGGTGCCTAACAATATGCCGTTTAGAAAGTTTTAAAATTCCGAGTGATTCCGGAGATATCCGAAAAAACCTAAATTTTGAAAAATCGTTTTATTTATTTCCTGGGCTTATTTAAAGGCGGATTTCAAATTGAGTTGCACTTTTGCATTGCCACTTTTTTCACTCTATCCAATGGTGGTACCTAGTTTGGAATCCGACGTTTCGTCTTCAAGGGGTCATCATCAACTTTCGTTTTTTAAATACCAACTTTCATTTTTTTCATCAGTTTTCAGATGATATTGACATTATTAATATGAATATGTGTTTATTTTTTTATTCTTTTTTTAATTTTTATTTATATTTTTTTAAATTAATTTTTTTTTGGCGTAATTTTGAATAGCTTAAGTTTGAGTTAGTTTGGGTTAGTTTTTGACGTGATACTATACTTAAATGGAAAAACACACCTATCGATATTTTGATTATAAATATAAGCAAAAAATAAATATATTAAAAATTTGTAAATATTCAAGATAAATACTCGCTATGAATACGCGAAGGCGCTTGAAAGACTGAATTAGAATGCAAGATAAATAAACGTACTACACGATATAGTGTTTATTGAGCTCTAGGATGGAACTTTACAAGCATAATAATTTAAAAGTATATAATATTTTGCAATATTTATATCAATAATTATTATTCCCAATATAAAGGGAATCTTATGGATCTGCCTTTGCATAACGTAATCCAGAATGTTATATAATAATATAGTAATTATTAATTATTATAATAATAATTAATTATATAATAAATTAATTATAATTTGTCAAAATCCAGATATTCGCACTAGGGCAGGAAATTCGGTAATAATATCTGGCGTTACCGATAACATCGTATCCACTAACAAATTAAGACAACAATATTATTATTATGATCGTCATTAAGAAGGCAACAGCCTAAAATTTCCATTTCTACTTCATTTATTTGGCAATGAAACTAACCGAACAACACAATACAAAGAAAATAATATTTTATAAAATATAAAAATTTCAAAAGTAACTTAAACTATTCAAAATTACCTCAAAGCAAAATAAATAATTTAAAGAAAATTAAAAATAAAACAAAAAAAAAGTTACAAAAAAAATTAAGCACATATTCGTATTAAGAACGCCAATATCGTCTGAGAGCGAATAAAAAAATAAAGTTCGTATTTAAAAAAAGAAAGTTGACGATTACATCTTAAATACCAAACGTCGGATTCCAAACTGGACACCACCATTGGATAAAGCGAAAAAAGTTGCAATACAAAAGTGCAGTTCAATTTGAGATCCGTTTTTAAATAAGCCCAGGAAAAAAATATACCGATTATTCAAAATTTCGTTGTGGATATCTGCGGAAATACTCGGAATTTTTAATAATTTCACCAACACTGTATCTCTTACGGCTTTCGAGATTTCCATACATAGACTCGAATTCGAGCCATCCTGTACTTACTTATACTACTGACGGTATTTTTAAAATTTCTGTTCTATTATTTTTATATAGGTAATAGGTATGTTCCTATTTTTTGTTAATAAATATATTAGTGGTATTGGAAAATGCCATTTATCTTATATTTCAACTAATAAACATAACAGTTAAAATTATAGTTTTTATTATTTTATTCGGTTATTTCTATTTTTTAAAATATTAACATAAAACCAAAGAGAGAATGTTATTATTATGTTATGTTTTGTGATTACTTGGGCTGTAAACTTTTAATTTGTGTGATTCTAGTATCTAGTATTTAAGTTTGTACTGATTTTTTTAAATACATTTTTTTTATTGAAGTGTTTTTTCTATTTTAATAAAAAATATATTACGAATGTACACATAGGTGCAAACAAACAAATGTCGGAAAAATTAATTTTTCAGGGAAATGTAATAGAAAACCTCGATTTCTAGGTCAATAAGATAAAGATTTTAATTTTTTTTCTCGGTAAGCACTTTTTTCCTTAGAAAATTATCTTAGAAGAAACTTCGAAAATGAAAAGCTAGTTGGACTTAAACTCTTCATCATTTCGAGTTTTGACACAACATGACTTACTATTTTATTACTGGAAAGCCGAATAAGTTGGAGTAACCAAACTTTCGTAAAGAGAAAATATGAGCAGTAAATACCAAAAAATCGTATTGATCTGATTGAAAATGCCGACTTGGTGACTTTTTTGATTCTTATTTTGAAGAATCTACTTTAAACGTACGTCCCGGCGAACGCAAAACTATTAAAAAAAAACAATCTCAGATTTTTCAATTCATGACATCTTCTATAAAAAATGTTCTGATAATTTTCCGATCGTAAATGAGACATACGAAAAATCGAGGTAAAATCGCAACAAATTTCCAAATTTCAGCAATTTTACGAGCGAATATAGCTTAGCTTTTGATGCGCTTTGGAAAATTTGAAGGAGTATGCCTTCCAATATTGTAGATTTACATATACATGTAAATTCCTGAAGTCTCATTAAAAAGGGTTTGAAGCCGCAAAAATTGGTGTAGATCGGATAATGTGGACGTTTTCTTGGTGGTTGGAGACAGTTTTGAAAAAAGACTTTACTTTTAGCATTTTGAAGCGTATAGTTTCTATCGTGTGGTCTTAAGCACGCGCGTTCTTTTAGGTAATTTTGCAACAGCATTTGCGAGCTCTCATATTTCAACCATAATATTCCACAAATAAATCATGCTTATTAAAGTTCAACCCCTCCATATTAAAGGCTCTTCGGCTGTTCCTTGCCTATCTCCATGACAAACCCTCCAGTGTGTGTCTTGAAGAGCACACCAACACTAGCATCAAATTAGCTCTAGCTTTGGAGGGACTTTCTAGTGACATGGACTCCTTACGCAAGTTATATTATCGCCTCCACGACGCCGACGCCTACGGTATTGGTTCTGCTGAGGTTGAAACGGATCTCTCTGCTTTCATCGGAGAGACTTCAACACCTTCAGAAGGTTAGGGAAAGTCATAGCAATTATTTTACTACTGGCTCTCCGATTAGACGGGGGAGTTTTTAGGTAGGTTGACGCGAACAGAGGATCAATCATCCCCTGAAAAAACGGATGATGGCAAGCTTAGTGTTTTTCTTATTAATATTCAGTCCTTAAGACACAAAACAGATGAATTATTTCTTTATTTTGATTTTAATTTTCCAGAAATCATTGCCATAACTGAACATTGGTTAAATGTTGATGAACCTGTGTTTGTCAAAAATTAAACTACCGTAACTAGAATAAATATTATTACTCTGAGTTATGACCTCTATCTTGTTTGTATTTACAGAACACCTGACGCTGACATGCATATATTCAGTGAAAGATTACTGAGCTTGCTTGAGTCTCTGCTTTAAAAGCAAATTAATTTAGTGTGGCGACCTTAATGTTGACTTTACCAGTGTGTGTGTGCTACTCAAGAATCCCTTCGGTTTATTTTCGACTCTTTTGGTATAATCATGCATATTAACTCACCAACTAGAATAACTAAAACTAGTTCTAGTACTATAAACTATGTCGTGTTATCCTTTGATCCAGAATTCGTTGACTGTGCTGTCTTTAACTCGAGTTTCTCTGATCATAAGGCAGTATTAACAGAATTTTTGCTAAAATCCAAATTCAAAATTGCTTCACGCAAATTATGCCGTTTTTCTTCGGATAAAAATTTTCTAAATTGCAAGCACCTATGTCTTACAACTGAGTGAGTTGTCCTCTCTGATGAAGTCGATACTGAATTTTCTAAATTTATAAAATCTTTATCTACTCTGGCGTTCAAATCCTTTCCACTTAGGCCTATCAAAATTACACAACATAAACCCTGGTCATCTAAAAGCTTACGCACATAGATCGATCCATTTCATCAAAAGAATAAGGTTATGGAAGATCGATATCAACGAAGATGAGAAAACCACATATTGGTCGATTACTGTTGGAATCTTCAGCGAGACTGTCCTAGTAAATAAAGTTCATGATAGAAAGTTTGTAGGTGATTTGTGAAATACATAACCTTGCTTTATTTTTATGTTTTGTTTTAACTGGCAGTTAGAGCGTGAAATTTGCTCAAGTTAAAGAATAGGATAATTTAATTCTAAAATATATGAATACTGCACATTTGAAAAACTTAATCTGATAGAGTGAATATGATGACTATTTTGAATTCTGCATCCAAAAATTACATAGGAACAGTTCTGTTGGAATGTGAATCGCTAAACTAATGTTCCTCTAGGTCATAAGACACAAGCTGCAAGCTTTGTTTCGAGTACATAAAAAAACTATGGCCAAATAAATGCAACATCCTCGTTTTTATCAATTATTTATTTTAAATTCTTAAGATTTTCTATTTTCCACTTTTATTTCTGTTTTATTATCCCTAGAAAGTGTAGTAAATTATTTGGTTAACTTTAAATTAAAACTTGCTTTCGAGGAGCATTTTTATGTATTTAATAATAAATGGACTTTTGGCTATACGCTAACTTTTTCTCAATTAGTTATTCTGCGAAGTAAATATAATCCTAATTTTTTCTGCATCCGCGCCTTGTATTCTTTTTTTATCCTATTTTTAATGATGTTTCCATATATTATAATAATAATTTTAACAAACAGTTTTGTGTTAATGTTTGTGTATTGTTGAAAAATATGGGGCTTTCTACTTTTTTGCGAAAGTTTACCCATTTAAGCACCTACTAAAGTGTTGGGCTGATAGAGCATATAATGGATTTGGTGTGTATTTCAGAAAACCCGCTGTGATATTCTGTATACTTAAGTTTTACATAATATATCTTTTTTATCTGTATTATTATGTACCAATGAAGTAACTGCAGTCTTTATGTTTTGAAAGGCTTGTTATTCGTCTTGTAATTTAGCGAGGTAGTATTAAATATTAAAAAATATCGAACCCGGTCAGTATGCTCAAAAGTAAAGAGATGTGCAGAGGCTTCCCGATAGCCCGTTCTATGTATTATTAACTACTTTACTTTATCAAATTATAAACTTGTCTATAGAAGGAATTTCAAAGACCGTAGACTTTTACATATTCTCGAAGCTATTCAGTGTAAGGGAGCCCTGGATATTGCCAGCGGCTACAACGTATGGGCGAGTCTAATAATTTTAATGAGCCAGTTGGAAAAACAATTTATCTTTAAAAAAAATAGTTAAATACCTGTGGTAAAAGACATTCTTGGCCGAACACGACTACCTACATAATTTATATTTCAATTAATAAATCAATTGAGTTATGTATAATTAAATTAATAATTAAATTCATTCATATATGTTGCAGAATTGTTTACCGCAGCTGGTGACTGCTCCAACTAAAATTTTTTTCAAAACGAAATTGGCTGTGAATAAAATTTATTTATATTTATTTTTATTCATATACTTGCAAATTACTGTGAAATCAATTTATTAACATAGTCAGATTTTACCTAATATGTTGATATAACATTTTCTAGTGTGTTATCTTACGAACAATAGCAACATAAGCTCAAGCTCTTATAAAGGAATCGTTAGAATTCCATCTCTCACCGGATTGTGGAGAATACAGGAAGAAAAATGCAGAAGCAGAACAGCAGTTTATCAAGGCATGAAATGATGACTTCGAGACGAAGCAAAAAGTAGAACCAAATAAAAACAACCCAATTATTGACATTCCTGGAGAGGACGTTGTTTTTCAGGAGGAAGAAAAAGTTAATAGGTAAAAGCAGGTGTTAAGACAATTGTCGAGGCAAAAGGAACAACGAAATGTCTCGAAGACGTTATCAACATTGTGTTATTGATGAATTTATGGTTGAAATAATTATACAAAATATCAAAAAATACACTGAGTTTCAGTTAGCTGCAAAGAGATGCTAATTAACATCATCGCAAGAAACTAGACAAGCTCGCTGCAATCGTGTATTTTTGTATAAATTTGTCGAAGAACGCAAGTCAGGGTCCAGTCTATCGCAATTGTTCTTAGACTAAGTATTTAATTTGCAAACCTTTAAAATGCGTCATCAAATTATTTAGTATGTGTGATGGAAGTACACATTGCAGGGCCTTTTTCAGTAGCTAATTCCATATAAGAACTTGTACAAAGGGTATATGTATACCAATAAAAGTTTCTGGACGTAACGTAACCTTAGATACCTTGAGCATTACGCTTATAGATATATTGAAGACAGGTTTTCGATCGACGGTTGTAGGAACTACCAGAAAATATTACCTCCAGAATTACTCCAGGAATTGCATCCAATAAATTTCAGTAGGGTTTGTTTATATACATTACTATTATATGCTCAACACACACAAAAAGGTAAAATAGTAGTCTTAACCTCAGGCTTGCCTGAGCCTGAAGATGATGGTATAGACCCAAATACTGGGGAGACATTTAAGACAGATGTCTTAAATTACTATAACAAAAATAAATGTGGAATATATTATGTGGATTGGCTTTGCTCAACTAATAAAACCTCATGGCCATTTTTTATACAAATCTGCATATTGCTAAAATTAATTATCTTGTTATCCATGCTGCAATGATGAAGTGAAATTAAGTGAAATGAAGAAACTTTTGAAGAAGTTGGCATTTTTACTAATATCAAGATTGTCTTAAACTCAGAGCGATTGTACAAATCCTAAACAGGAATTTACAATAATAATGTATGCTATATTCCGAACATATTTATAATATGCGCAAGTTTTGTTGCGATACACTGTATCAATATTTTAGAACCTAAATAGCAGAACGTTGTTTCATTTATGTTACGTTTCTTCTTAATTATTTTGCTTTATTTTTCATTACGAAAAATAGCAACAGAAGCTTCAAGCTCTTATGCAGAAATCCTTAGAATCCCCGTCTTCATCGGATTGTGGAGAATATAGAGGACACTGACCGACACTGAGGAAGAGAAAGAAGTAGAGCAGGAGGTTATCAAGGCAAGTAGAACTAGGGGTAGATAACCCAATTATTGGCATCCCTGGCGAAGAAATTGTTGTTTCAGGGAAAATATTACATGGAATGGTGCAAGGACATTAGAAGGAAGAAGACGTAAGAAGGTTACAAGCAAATCTTCAGACAACTGTCGGGGCAGAAATAATCAACCAAATATCTCAAAGACATTATCAATATTTGAATAACTTAGCTACAAAGTTTTCACGTGCAAGAGATGCTAAACCAACAAACGTTTTCAAGATTCGAACTATAATAGATCTCGTACAATTAGCTGCAACCTATAAAGCCGATCACCTAAATAATGAAGACCAGTGCATGATTAATGGTGAAGATACATAGATTTTAAAGCTGGCGAGATTTAGATTCCTGCTAAGACACATTAGGTTCGATATCAAAATTGATTAAAAAAACAACGCAAGAAACTAGACAAGCTCGTTGCTTTTCGTGTATTTTTGTATACATTGACAGAAGCACGCAAATTAGAGTACAGTCTATTGAAATTCATTCATTTGACCAAATGTTTACCGTTTTTGAGGCAAATGTTCTTGGACTAAGTATATTCCTAGCAATCCTTTAAAATGAGCCATCAAAGTATTTAGCATGTGTGATGCCAAAATATACTACACTTTAAATTTGGAACTACTCCTTGGACGGCAACCCGATGGACCCTTTTCAGTAGCTAATTCCGCAAAAGTGGTTAAAAGTACATGCACCCAATAAAAATTTCTGAACATAACATAACCTTAGATAACTGGTTTGTGAGCCTTCCGCTTATAGATATTCCGAAGACAGGTTTTGGATTGCCGGTTGTAGGATCTATCAGAAAATATTACCTCCAGAATCACTCCAGGTATTTCAGCCAATACGTTTCAGTATGTTTGCTCTTAGTGACTTATATACATTACTATTATATGCTAAACAAAAATAAAATACTAGGGTGGTTAACCTCAAGCTTGCATGAAGATGATGCTATAGACCAAAAGACATTTCAGCCAGAAGGCCTAAGTTATTATAACAAAAATATGATTGTTGACGATCTACTGGTAAGACTGACTGAAGCAAGCTTTGAAGTCCAAGGTTACACAGATGACCTAGTTATAACAATAAGACGTAAGCCTGAAAAAGTTCTCTCAGAACGTATGCAAAGTGCACTCAAATTTGTCAGCACATGGTGTACATAGGAATGACTAAATGACAAAACAAGCAAAACCGTAGTGATCCCATTGACAAATGGCAGGACGCACAAATGGCCAAAGCACACACTTTGGAAGGGACAACGGTATAGCTTTTAAAAGAGGTTAGGTATCTTGGCATCATTCTTGACCCGAAATTTATCTGGAACACACACCTGGAAAGAACTATCAAAAAGGCAACGGCAGTGACTTGAGCCTGTCGTCGACTTTTTCATAAAACATGGGGCCTAAATCCCTCCATCATCTGGTGATTCTATAACACTGTTGTAAAGCCTATTATAACTTACGTTTGCTTAATGTGGTGGGTAAAAAAAGGGAATAAAAACACAACGAAAGCTACCAAGAGTACAAAGGCTCGCCTATCTGGGTTTAACAGGGGCTATTAAAACGTGACCGAAGGCAGCTCTGGAAACACTACTTGACCACCTTCCGCTGCACATATGCATTGAAAAGGACGCCTGGGCCAGTGCGCAGTGAGTCACTCAGACACATAAACTGAAGTCAGGAAACCTGATTGGTCACCTTAAAATTCTGAATGACATCCAGATAGAGGCGGTGACCAAACCAAACCATACATTATAAACAAAACTCAATTTTGACCGCTCCTTTGAAGTGGCAATTGTGGACCGCAATACTACAGCGGAAATACTAAAATGACTAGAGAGGGGATCACTTGCCTGGTAAACAGATGGATCAAAGAAAGAAGGAGTGGGATCCGAAGCTTATGGACCTTAGTGTTGAATCTCTGGACATTTAGGGAATACTGCCGCAATCTTACAAGCAGAACTAAATGCTATCAATACAACCATCTATGAATGTACCAAAAAAGACCTAATAGGTGCAATGATCTATATCATATCAGATAGTGAAGCAGCCTTAAAAGCACAATCAACTCCCTGCTAGTGTGGGATTATCGGATGGCTCCAGATCAACTGGCAAACAGAAACAGATTCATCCTAATGTAGGTACCAGGGCACGTGAGTGTGAAAGGTAACGAATCCGCTGTCCAGCTCGCACGGAATGGTGCACAGACTGCCTTTTGCGGGCTTGAACTATTCTGTGGCGTCACTAGAGGGCACGTAATGAATGAATTTCGAAGTTGGAAAAAAGGCGGAAAGAGACACGTTAGGGCACTACACCTGGGCAGAGACAGGCTAAAAGGCTCACCTCTCACTCGCCTAATTGCACAAAAATGCTTCTCAAGCTACAAAAAATGAGATAAAACTGGTCGTAGGCCTTCTCACTGAACATGAACCCTGGAAGCACCACCTTAAGAAAATGGGGAAAACTACTGACGATCAATGTATATTCTGCTGTGGCTGAAACGTCAAAACACCTACTCTGCAAATGTCAGACACCGACTCGCCAAAGTTTGAGGCTTCTCTAAAATGCCCTTGTGGCACCTGGAGATCTACAAAATCTCAACCCTCGAAATATTCTAGGGTTCTCGAATGATGAATATTCGTGTAAAATAGAAGGGTATACACAAGAGACCAATTATGGTCGACTTCAACACGTCGACAAATCTTGCCGAGCGATCCCTCTACCTACCATACTATACCATATCATAACATAAAAAATGCGGAGTAGATTGTGGTGCTCAGCTTTGTTCGTCTCATAAAACCTCAAGAAAAACGCGATTTTTATACAATCCTGCATATAGCTGAAATTAATATTTCAGTTATGTTGTTGGTCTTTTTACTAATAATTAAAGATTTTTTTAAACTCAGAGCAACTGCGCAAAACCTAAACATGGGTTATAAATAGGGAAATGTGCAATATTCCTAATCAAAGATTGTTTCCGAGTATACAGTGGAAAGATGGAATTTTTGTGACCGTAAAAAAAAATCTAAAAGCCATTGCATGTTGAGTAAAGTTAGAGTAATAATTTTTGCTATGTTCTGAGCATATTTATATCATGCGTGAATTTTTTTTTATTGGAATTCACTATAAAAATATTTTAAGACTTAAATAGAAGAATGCTGTTTTTTTTTTGTGTTACATTCTTCCTTTATGATTTTGTGTTATTTTCATGCCAACTTAAATATACTTTTACAAGAAATATAACCTGTTTTAATTACGAGCAATTAAAAATGTTAATAAAAAGTAACCAAGTGTCACTGCGCTCATTTTTCGACCGCGCGCGGCCTTTCGAAATTTCTTATGTCCACTAAAGGGTTAAGAAAGGAAATAAATTTTATAATGCTTTAACAATGAGACTAGCAGTAGTCCTTAGCAGTTTCCTAACATAACTTTTTATTTTGAATCGTTTCTCTCTCAACTAATTTAAAATAGTGAAAAATAAATCTGGACAATTTATTCACCCCTAGATTCTTCCATCGTATTAGACAGCTATAAGTCAAATATATCCAAAATAATAAGATAGCAGCTCTTCAGAATATTATAACATATGATGCGCTCTTTTCAAGCTTTTTATTGAATAAAAGTCGGCTCCATTTAAAAAATATCCAGCAGGATTCCAAAAATCATCCCTCTCCAGATATTTTAGACATATTTTAATGTATGTGGCAAAAAGATGAAAAGTAA
>JAEQML010059285.1:0-28842 GCA_016904865.1 Pissodes strobi
TTAGTACATGCACATAGCTTTCACTCTTCATTTATTGGCTTTGAAACCTTGTGGAAAATTTGAAGAAATAAATAAGTCTTCTAATATTTTGGCCTCAGGTTTACGTTAGAAATGTAGATTTATACATTTAATTACCTGAAATCTCATTGAAAACCGTTTGAAACTAGAAAATGGATCAGGGTCGAAAATTTAGGCATGTTAAGCCTATTTTTTGAGGGTAGAGAGTAAGCCTGAGTCATCAGATTAACGTGTCACATTAACGGTCATTCGGGTAAGGTTGGAGTTGATCTCTGCCAAGCGAGAAAAACAGTCAGTAGCAAGAGATATAAGTAGACTTAGATAAATATGCATTTTACATGTTTTGCATAATTTGCATTATTTAGGCAAATTAATTATTCTGCATATTATTGGAAGCAATTTAATTAATTAGTGTTAATGTCACTGACCATGTGCCACTTCTCTTGGTGCTTTAATAGAATTGTATAGCTTTATAGCCTGATAATAAAAAGCCATATCAAGTGGTCGTAGAAAAATATATAGAAATATATCCAAAACTGTAAATGGTGAGGGTAAAAAGTAGGCAAAATATTTGTATTCCTAGTAACTTGAACGTAGAAGTACCCATACTCAAGATGTTTTTGCTTTGGTGAAATATATCAAGAACATGTAAAAATGTTTAAGATAAGTAGTGTTTTAGGCTGGATTAAACCATGGAAAGAAAGTTATATGAACGCAGAAAAAGTGTGCTCAGTTTGCAGCAACATTGTAAGCTAAAGTTTATTTCATATTAAAATTTGTTCATATAACTATTACTTACATACTTTTTTGTGCACATTGAAATACTTAGTTAAAGTGATTTTATGTACAAATATAAGAAGAAGGGGGCGAGGCAATTTATAAATTTAAATTTATTTTCTCTATTCTCTTATAGATCGCATGTGATACAAAATTTCAAATAGACTAACATGTAAAAATTGCAGCATATGTAACAAAAAAAGAGTAAAACAAAGATTCCGGGAAATAAAGTTTAACAATCGCTTCAACGGTATTTCCAGCTTCCAAAACCATTATAGAACAAAATGCATTCAACGAAGATTTATGTCAAGCTTTCATAATACTCAATATACCTCTCTCGAAACTATGTAACGATAGTTTTAGGTAATTTCTTCAAAAGTACTTTAAATTTAATATTCCAAGTGATAGAAATTTAGGAATGTTGGTTCCTTTGTGTGGATATGTAGTACATAGGGAAATTTTTAATGGTAAAATGGGCCAAACGAGAGATAAAGAAAATCCAAATATACTCCACGAGTAGCAGCTCTATCCTTACTAGAATGCAAGCACTTTCTGTATCAGACCGCATTATTGCCACTGGTTAAGGCAAAGACATGTTGTATATCGGCAATTTATTTTATTTATTTTGTTCACGGGCGAAGCTTCATTTACCATAATTAGAATTTTTAATTTCCACAATGAACATTACTGGGCGGAGGAAAATCCGCATATTTTTCATCAATCGCGGCACCAGCAGCAGTTTCCAATTGATGTGTGAGCAGGAATAGTTCAAAATTAATTAATTGATTGAACCATTGGGTAAAAAATTACCCAGAATTAAGCGGACAAACATACCTGCATTTTTATAGGAGAATATACCCAACCCCCAACCTACTAGAAGCTGTTCGCCATTAGGAAACTTTATGGTTGATGCACGACGGAGCGTCTGCTCATTTCAGCCGCAATGTAAGTAATTATTTAAACGTGCATTCTAAGGATATTATATTGGCTTGAGCTGGCCTATTTCTTGGCCACCTCGATTACCTGACTTACATTCCTGCGATTTCTAACCCTGTGGACATCTTAAAAAACTGGTGGATTACACTCCCATTGCGAAGAAAGCCACATTGGTGGCACGCATTTCCAATGGTCTTGAAATAATAGGCCAAAGACAGCAGTAGCAAAAAATATGAGAAACCGATTTAGAGCATGTGTCGAAGCATAGGAAAGCCAATTCCAGCATTGCATTTAATTTAATGTATTGATACCTGAAAAATAGTACAAATAAAATAATCAAATTAAAGTTATTATTGTACTAAATAATAAAATATATTTTATTGCGAAAACGGTGTGTCAGAACAAAAAAGTCCGAGAGGCAGTTTTTAAACAGAATTAATCTGGCTTTAAGAAAGCGATACTAATTTTTGCAAAAACCAGTGGCGTAAAATTGTTTTCCGCTAAACGTAAAGACTTGCCGGCAAGAACGCCACCGATGTAAGTGATTTGAAAAACAATTTTGTACATGTAAATGTGACTTTTAATGATACGTTTGCTATACCAAAAC
Source organism: Pissodes strobi (assembly GCA_016904865.1). Classification (NCBI taxonomy): domain Eukaryota; kingdom Metazoa; phylum Arthropoda; class Insecta; order Coleoptera; family Curculionidae; genus Pissodes; species Pissodes strobi. The sequence goes on from JAEQML010059285.1 coordinate 2,339, forward strand.
TCATCTCAATATCTCAACGGGTTTTCGATAAAAAAATATAAAATAAATTATTAAAAACGGAAAAGATTTCCTGACATGAACTTTTTTTCATATTATTTAGATGTATAATCTCCCCTTAAATTTCTCTCCCCTTATAAAAACTCTAACAAAAGTCCTTTCCATTGGTGATTTGATCAAAAATATCTTTAATTCTATAATATGCAATTAAAGGATTAGTTTAACTCTATGCTCTAGTTGTTATTTTTCCAATTATGTAAAGTAACAACAACATACGATTAAATAAATCCCCAATCGCATATATACATTAAACGGATTCCAGTCAACTTTTCCAGGTGACAGATTAGTTTTAGAGCTTCATAGCGGACCTTTCTCTAAAGTTAATCTTTATTTTCCAATATACAAAAGCACCCTGGATTATTAGGGATCATTGGGGTTTATCGTCACGGCTTTATACATTTGAATCTTGGGGATTTTTGTTTCGATCGAGGGGGAAAATTGAATACTGATTTGTTAAGATCAGGCATACCGCAGGATTCAAGCTTATCATCCAGGACTAAGTTATTTGCGTCAAGAACTAAAAAATATGTAATAAGGACTTTAATAAAGCCTTAAATATATTAAAAAAAAATTGCAACCCAACATTAGAATGCGAGTATTTGATCCACAAAAAAAAATACAACTATCCTAAGCCTCTAGCTTAGGATATATGCAAATAATTCATTCATAACTAGATCCAGGAATCAACCCAACCCAAACTAACCCATTACTTCCCACGACTATTTTTGTTTTTCTTTTGACGAATATTTTGTACCTGTTAGCGAGTTTTATGCACACTTATATTAGAACAATTTGATGGATATGTGCACGCTTTGTGATATAGTCCAGAGAAATCTGTTTATATGTGCATAGAATTCTATGTACGAAATACAAATATTTGGATGAAATCTTGTGAATCAATTACGTTCAATGCATAAATTGCCGTTACACATTAGACAACTCCATCCTGCTCGTAAGCATTGACGACACCTTAGTTGTTTTTCAATTTTCTTCGGAAAACGAACCTGGCTTCTTCTTGGCTAGTTTCTAATAAAGTAAATCCATCTTATTATTATGAGCCAGTAGATAAAGTTTCCATGCATTTACAATTCCAACATTTACAAAATGAGTGAAAAGAGACTATCGCCATTTTTCACCCGAATAGATATCCTATAGTTATTTACTGCTTCATCAGGCAGGTCAACCCCACCAATAAATGAATTATAGCTCGCAAACAAATATGGTTGAGACACAGTCTACAGATATTCTGTAAACTTTGGTTGATGACTTGTATTTATCCGGACCATGCAAGTTTCCATCATTCGAACATATTGTTGCGCATGCATATTTGCATAACAACACCAACTTTATTATTGTTGTAATATGTTTTGAATGGTGGGCAATGGAATATATTCGCGGAAACACATGCAAGCTGCTGTATATCCACTATAATACGGCTCTTAACCTTAATATTTTATTTCACGCATGGCCCTTCGCTGGTTTCGCTCGCTACGGGGGCTCAACGAACCGGAACTAGCCAAAACTAACCCAAGGCATGCCCAAAATCAGAAAAAAAATAAAAATGCAGTACTACAATTCAATCTTACAACAGGTAGTATTTGTACTTATATCCGATCGGAGAGCAGTAGTAAAATATCAATAAAAAAATATAAAATACGCATGCGCAACATTATGTTCCAATCATGGAATCTTGCACGGTCCGGCTAGACGCAAGTTTGGTTGAGGCTTATCATATGAAGTCCAACGTTTTACGTTTCTCAGAGGCTCTATAGTATAGTGATTTTTCCACACATCATTGGCAATATTATTGACTTTCCAGCGAAAAATTATATGCCTGTTGAAAAATTCCACGATCCATTTTTTGCATTATTTGGAGCGATTTTCTCATACAGTACCTGTTGCCCTAAAGTTCATATTCCTCCTAAGTGTTTTCAGCAGATCGTAACTGGAAAAGTAATTATCGAAATACACAATGTGATCGGAAGGATGTTCGATGCATTGAAACAAATTAATATAAATCTCGCCATCCTCTTGTTTAGCTGCATAGTAGGTACAATAGCCAGTAGATCTAAAGAGCACCTAGTCCTTAAATCTATGTCGTACCGGCTTGCCCTTTTTAAATTACTTCCCGGAGTAGTTTTCACCATTGCGTCATCTATTGAGAGATTTGGGTGAATAATTTCCCACTGACGAAAATTTGTATTTACCAAGTTAATTAGTTGGCATACTTTATATATTTTATCAGACTTATTGTCAGTAAAGTGTGTGTACCCTTGCCTGAATTGGACTATCATTCTTTACATTTTCTGTCATATTCTTTAGTCTTTCTTCCTAGATCATGCTTATATCTTTATAATTCTTTATCCACTTTGGCTCCTCCTTTTTACTACATTTATTTTTTGAAATTCTAACTTTCTTTGGATATAGTGTCTTTTTCCACAGCTGCCGTACCTAGATCACTTCTAGCAGCTGCTTCATGATGTAATTTCACTTCTCCAGGAATATCGCTTGGAAAGTTGAAATTGCCCATATCATTATCGTTGAATTGTTCTTCATCTATTTGCGTATCTACCTCAAGCGGTATAATAAATATATCAGGCTCGTGATTTGAAGCAATAGCTTTTTCCAACGTTTTGCGTAAAGACATTTTAGAGCGATTGACGGAAATTCAGAATCCATAATGAAGAAACTCTTAAAATATATTATTCCGAATTTACTTTACATTTTCCCACTGTGATACTGATATGAGTATTTTTTTTACTTTTTGAGAAAAACTTGCAAAATAGTGTGTTTGAATTTTATAAACAAATAAATACATACTTGAGAATCTAATTTCTCACTTCAAATGGTTTATTTTTCCATTCAATTCGCCAAAATTAAATTTTATAAACCGATATTCGTCACAACTTGTTAACCCTCAACTAGAAAATATTGGTCTTTGAGCCCAAGCACAAAGTTAATTAGCCAATCGTGGCTATAAGATACGCCTTTTCGTAATTTCAACGGCGATGTTCCGTTGTATAAGTATCATGCACCTTTCATATTTCAATTTAATTTAATAGCATTTTAATTGGTGTTCTTTTGGATATTTTAAAACTATAAGTTATATCCCATACAGCACACCAAATCACGATTACGATGTGTTCGCATTGTGACGATGTATCTAGATGCAGACACAGGGTTGCACAATTCTACGATGTAAATGTGCTACGTTTACACATTTCAGGTACACACGTATGCACAAAGGTTAAACGTCCGCCTCACAATGTAGCCACAGTATACCATTTACATATACACAACTTAAATGATCCACAGTGTGTTATCGGCTGCACAGTGATTGTGTATTATGCTTAAACTCTGTTTACACATGGAATTTGTCCTTCTCAATTTGGACGTAAATATACTATTCCGTGTATATGTAGCTCCGTCGCCCCATGCATACGCCCTGTCAAAGAAACCAATTTTTCATGAGCTACTTCAGGAAAATAAAAGTTTTGCCGCCTGACCTTTATTCGTTCTCAAAACAGGTGTTTTATAAAAATAATTAATATTATGGTTTTATGAGAACGAAAGAGCGGGCAGCGAAACTTTTATTTTCCTAAAGCATCTGTCTGAAGAAAAGTTCCTTTAAAATTGTTCTTTTTTTCTCTCCACATAATATACAAAGAGCGGCTAAAATATAGAACAAATTCATTTAAAAATCAGGTATTGACTTTTTAGAAAAATGTTCGATCACGTCAATTATAATTTCTCTTCCGTTTTTTTTGCATCAAAAAGAAAATATACAGGGTGTTTCAAAAAAGTAGATTTGATGTCAATTTTTTTTTAAATAAAACACTATTTTTTAAAATCCAAAGCAATAGTGTTCCATTTAAAAATAAATTAAGTTTGATGTCAAATCTGATTTTTGACACAACCTGCATAATTTCATTTTAGAGCAAAAAGCAGAACAAAAAATTAAAATGGACGTGTAGGAGCATTTTCCTAAAAAATCAATACCTGACTTTGAAACGAATTTGTTCCATATTTTAGCCGCTCACTTTATATAGTTATTACTACGGAACGCTATCAATTGGTGCAACAGAAAGCAGAAGTAAGAAAACACTAGAAAATGACAGAACTTTTACAAGAATATTAAAATGTATTGAAAATATTCAAATAACATAATAAAAACGCAAATATATCTTATGCTATACATTGCCAGCCTTTGTTGCAGCTCAGCAGCTCTCTTTTCAGCCATTCTTCGTTTTTTGAAACAAAAAAAAATCCTCCAGTCGGTTGGTTGCTTGTCGTTTGTCGTAACCATTCGCAGACCGCCACGTCGTTTTGGAGCTCAAATTTGTCAAATTGGGTATTGGACAAGTCTTTCATAAAGTCACTGCAATAATACAAAAAAGTACCTATAAGCTGAGCACAAAAGATCAATTGTTATGATTGTAACTGTAAATACTCTGAAGGATGTTCACTTTCGAATTTAATAAAAGTAAATGTGCAGAACATTATACGCCGTGATACCCAATGACCTTTGATTGTGCATTTCCTACAGCATCCATACCCAGTGTGGCCTTTGAGCTATATATGAACGAGCTGGTGCCGGTGCATCGCAAATGTAAGCATCCATTACGATTTTATATTTGACATGCATCAAAGGGTGTTGAAAATTTTTGTATCAAAAATCAGTGTAGCGAGAATCGTTACTCGATTTCCATGACCGCCTAGGTTTTTTATAATAAGAAAGTGCATACCACCCCAGAACTTTACAAATGGTAAAATGACTACTACCTGCGACCACATGAGATACAAATGGCCAGTATGCTAACGCTCTGCGCTGGCATTGTTCCATCTCCCTCGAATGTAGAAACGACAACACACAACTGTAGAGTGTATGTTATTACACTGTACTATTAATTTTACGTGGTGTATACACAAAATTTTACTTAAGGCTATAATCACCACACTAATGATTTAAACTTTGTCAGCATCCTGTACGAACGTTAGATTTCAAAATTCTAACGACCCAATTAACTTTACGTTATTATAGGTACATAAAAATGTTAGGTAGAAATCCAACAAATTACATTAAACCATTGTAAGCATCATGTAGGGACCTATACGGACGTTAAATTCCAATAACATTCCCATGATCCATCTGTACTTTGTATAAATATGTCAAGAATCTTAGGTGCATAGGGTTAGTTTGGGTTATAAATATTATTAAACATTGTAGCTCCAATATTAATGGTACCTAGGAGTAATAAAGTGTTTATCAATTTTTACTATACCTTATAATTCGTTTCAAAGTGCACAGAGACACACACACTTCCGCGTCTTCCCAAATGATAAAACAAAAATGGCTGCTATATGATGTGGATGTACTACCCCACTTTTATAGAGGAAAGAGGATACACATGAGATACACATGCCCGGTATGCTCACGCTGACGCTTGCGCGCGCACTGTGCCGTGCTTCTGAATGGTGGAATGTAGATACAAGACACAACTAAAGAGTGTATATATAGTTTTTTGCATCATGTGTGTATATCGCACTTTTACGTGGTGTATGCAGTAGGTACAAATATTGCATAAAGCATCACACATACATATGACTTAAACCTTGTAGGCATCATTTACGGACGTCAAATTTCAACATTCTAATGATCCTTCTTTACGCTATATAAAAATGTTTAAAATCTTAAGTGCATACGGTATACAATTATTAAACATTATATCACATAATTCTATCAACAAAAACATAGGTGTATCTCATATGTGTACGTCAGTACTAGATCAACAATTAGTTTCATCATAACATATTTTGTTTCTCACGTGTATATCTTGTAGAGACGTAATTTAAATTGGACGTGCTGTATGGGATATTCCTTTATACAAACCTTGGTTAAACATCGAGATTGACCCTGTCCAGATTGCAAAAAAATTTAAGGCAGGAAATAATTTAAAAAATTCGATAATTCTTTAAGACTCGTATAGAAATTGAATCTGTAATGTATGTATTTGTATAGTATGGAGCAGTTCTGCGTCAAAAAGTGGAACTATAATTTTTATGCTTGTATATTGTGTATCACTGCATCAAAGGTACTTTTGCTGTAAATATAAAATAACTGCCATATGTGCTTTTTCCTCTATCAATTTGAACTGTACCCGTTACCCATTAATACCCGCTAAGCCATCAGACGAGACATTCTATTAACCTATTTAACGCGAAAAGCGCAGTGTATCATTCAGACCGTTGAAAAAGCTGCGGTTCCGGTTTCGCGTCCCACCCGTCCGGTCTTTTCCAACAAAATTTACGGCGGTCGACATTTCACAACCGCGAAAACCGATGTAAGGCATTAGATTTATCAATAGTTTACGGTTTAACTATTAGATGAATCTATTTAATTGCCGAGAGTGGCAAATACTGGATTAAGCAATCTTGGTATAGTTAGTTACATTTTGTTTAAAAGCAGTGCCAAAAATTTAAACAATGCATCAGTCCTATGACAGTAAGTTAAGCTATTTTTAAACATGCACTTCTTTAGTCAATGTTAAATAAAAGTTAAAGTAAAATAATTAATTATATAATAAGAACTACATATATAGGTAATTTATTTCAGTTTTGTTAAGCATTTTTTTAATTTTTTTTTTATGGTAGTGGCACACGCTACTACTTGTAGATGGACCATTATCGTCAGATGAAATTTATCTTATATTAGGCATAGACGTTAGTTGTTGGTACGGGAGTTTAAAAGATTTTTTTTTAATCGGAAACGCTTGTTAGCCATTACACCTTGATGTAAATGTCGATTTAATTTATATGGGCTATTACCTCAAATCTATTAAATACCGATTTGAATGATTTTAATATTTATCAGTAATAGGACTATATAAAAATACAATTTTTGAAACAAAAATGTCTCCAAAACACAAACCCATGATGTTTTCTACTGGAGCCCGAGATACACGCATAAGCCGTTAAAGGAAATTAATTTTGAGTGTGAAAATTTAACACTTTAATTTTGGTAAGAATATAACACTATTATGATCAAAGTTTAGGTCTTTTTTCGAGAAATTTTCATTTCATTATTTGCAATTTGCTTATGCAAATTGTTTTATGTATTTTGTATTTAAACTATATTTGCCGCAACGAAAAGCATCTGTCTAAATTAGCGGTTCTCAACCTTTTTTAATAGCCTCCCATTTAATATTTTTTTAAAATGTTCGTGCCTTAGGGGGCATGCCCAAAATTTGTCAGTAACATGTTTTTCTGAAAATTCTTTACCACATTGCCTATGCTACTTTAATAAATCGATATTAATTTTTTCATGTTTCTTTTTACTTAAACATATAAAAAAAAGCCTGATCGTTAATCAGTATCGGTAATTACCCCCCGTAACAACGCTCTTGCCCCATCTGTCTTATTTTAAAACAATAAAACAATACCTAAATGGTTTGAAGAAATATGTTTTAGAACTTAACAAAAGTGATTTTTTCATAAGTATATTTAATGTGATGTCAAAGCTTACATCTGCGTAACAAGTTTTAGGACTAGCGCCGCGCAGCCGAGAATAGAACATAGTAAACAATGTTCCGTGTGTGCGATGTGCGCATATTAAACATAGTATAATTTTGGATGTGAAACTTCATTAGGTGTGAGATACCTGGCTAGTAAGCTGGGGAACGAGTTACAAAAGGTAGAAAACGAGGATTGCTACGAACGGTAACACAGTAGACAGATAGTTCGGCGAGGCGAATTGTCATACCGATCCATCTAGAATTCAAACTTAGCATGGGATAACCATTTTTAACAGCCTCTCTTCCACGTCATCTGCGCCGAACTCGCCTATCATTCTCTGATAGGAATCGACCGTTGAACGAACTAGAGTTTGCAGTAAAGTATATTCTACCATTCGTCAGCAAGTTTGCATAAAATAAAAATGTATGGCATGTTCTAACTTTTCGTCTCAACGTGTCAGCAATTTGCATCATATCATATCATTTTATTTATGGAAACCTATACAACATTTAAAAAATATTTATGTATACTGCGTTTGTGTTTTGTGCAGGTTAAGTTTTGCTTCTGGTGCTTGGTCCACAAACACGGGCGTCGTTTTCCGATGTTACGAAAGCATTTAACTACTAGTCCAAAAGCTGACTCAGTAATGCTTTACCGCCGGCTAGTGTGAGTATTCTGACGTTTTGCATGGATGATCTCCTCCAGTACTTGTCGTTCAATGATCAAACTTCTTCTAAGCTTCTCGTTATGAATGAGTTTGCTCACCATTGACATAGGGACGTGTGGGTCGGGGGACACTGTGGATGATACCACAGCCATCAATAGTGCTGACAGCTTGGAGCAGCAGGACTTGCGGGTTAGAAGTTTAACACTCAGAGTTGGTTTTTACTTAAAAACCCGTAGATGCCACTTTCTGGAGCTAAAAACTTAAGTCACCCTTTTCCTCTTGTAAAAAAAGAAATCTAAATGGCAATTAAGTTAATCTTCTCGAAAATAGACTTCGTCCTTTATGAAGGGTAAATCGAAAATGCAAAAATGGCTTCACGGTCCAGTGGATTTCTTTCAAAAGGTCTAGTGGTGCAGTGGTTAGACCTTGTGATTATCTTATGGCGCCTCGGGTTCGATTCCCGTCAGAGACAAGACATGTTTATTAATTTTTTTAACGTTATGTTTATTTCTTTTATTAAATTTGGGTTAGTTTGGTTTAGTTTTGCTTGGTTGCGCCCCTGGAGTGACCGAAGCCAGCGGAGGGCCATGCGTGAAGAGAAACATTAGACATTCTAAAATAGCACACAAACGCTCTGAGTCCCGCCCAATTGTCAGTCATTGAGAGCTACGCCGAATCTCGTGCAGTGGCTCTCGACCTATCCAAAGCATTGAACAGCATACGGACTACCACCAGCCCTGCTTCTACGGCTTTCCAATTTCTTAAGGGATCGAAGAATCCGAGTTGGTATTGATGGACATCTTTCCAAGGAATTTAAAATCAATTCCGGAGTTCCTCAAGGGTGTATATTATCTCCCATGCTGTTCCTGCTCTATATCAATGATTTCTTAGATAGGACAAATAATTCTATTTACCTCGTTGCATTCATGTCGCGGACTCCAATGATCGCTGGTCGTTCCCAACGCGAGCGAGAAAATCAGATTGCTGCGATCAATGAGGATATGAACGCCATCGTGGATGGGGTGAGGAAAATAATGTGCAGTTTAACGTAGGAAAAACTCAAGCAGCATTCTTCTCAAAAAAAAAACAAACACCGCTGGACCTGACTTATCAATGACAGGACAAACACTGACTCTGGCCTCATCCATAAGCTTGCTGGGCATCAACGTAGAAAACAGCATGTCTTGGTGCAATCACGTCACCAAAATCAGCAGCACAAAAGCTAGTAGCACTCTATAGAGCAAAAAAGTTGTATACACCTCATCAAGGCCCAGATAGACCATCTCTGGAACACTTTCCCATGTGTGGAGCGCGGCACCCAAATATTTGCTCAAGATATTGGACTTCATACAGAGGAGAGCAGCCCGTCTTGAATGACCCAGGTTGACTAAAGACCTTTATAGCCTTGAACATTGAAGTAAAGTAGCAGACCTATCTCTTTACTATCGATGCTACTACGGATGGTGTTCGAACGAGCTGGCACTTATGATTCCACCCAGAGTTGTGCCAAACAGAAGCACCCGTCAGACACAAGCTGCTCATCAACATACGATTCAGTTACAAACACCTAGGATGTCCCTCTTGCTGGACTCCTTTGTCTAGAGGACTGCCTCGCTCTGGAATGGACTTCCGAGTAACGTATTTCCCGAAATCTACATCCTACAGTGTTTCTCCGCATACGCACCGCTCGTTGAGTGGCATAGGATTTTCCTTTTGAGTGTGTGCCGAACATAAATAAAAAAAATAATGAATAATATATAGGGAAGTTAATGAAGGAGGTAAAAGGCCAATTTTCGTTTTTTATCCGCAATATTAAAAAAAAAAAAATTTCACTCAAAATGTTCACTCAAATTATATAAAAAAGTATAAGTGGAAATGCTGAAACCATATTTGGTGCCGTGGAATATCCGAATCACAAGGTCGATTCGCATTTTACGGAACGTCAACGTCACGTCACTGACCGGCAACGTCACGTTAAAACTGTCGCTCATTCGCAGTATATGATCAGATTAAGCTCCGTCACTTCAAATCTCATTGGAATTTAACAGTGCTACATGCTCACTATAGTGCCTAAATATTGTATGTAATTCCGAAAAATGAACAAAGCAAGTTTAGCATGCAAGTTTAGCAAAGAAAAATTAGCAATGATTGCTTTAATTTTGGACGAAGAGGAGCAGGCTAGCCATAGAACTAAGAAAAAGATGTGGGTACGAAATTTATTTGTTAATGGAAAATGTGTAGGCGAATACTACACATTGTTCAAGCAATTAGAAGTTGATCAAATTTGTTTTTACAAATACTTCAGAATGAGTTAGGATCAGTTTTATGTACTATTATCTAAAATTGAGAAGTAAATTCAGAAGAATAACACTACATTTCGAGAAGCAATCAGTCCTAAAGGAAAGCTAATGGTATGTTTAAGGTAAGAACATGGCTTAAGAAACACCCAAATTAAAAATAAATAATAGTTTAAATAACCAAAAAACACGCTTTTATAGCAGATCGAACTAAAAAGTAAAAATTAATTTTAAATAGTAACATAATTCTCAGAGAGTTTAAAATATTAGTAAAGTGATAAACAAAAAAAAAATCATAAAAATGCGTGGGGTGCTCTACATCGTTTTTTATAGATATTTCATTAGTATCTAATTCTTAAAGTAGAGTTAGTATAAAAATAAATTATAAATCACCCCACGTTTTTTTATAATTAAAATAACTTTTTACTTTTTAGTTCGATTTGCTATGAAACAGTGTTTTTTAGTTTTTTAAACTATTATTAATTTCATACTTTTTAGTATGTTAAAAGCGTTTTTTTTACGTTTTAGTCATAAACAAAACAAAATGTAGCCCCTCCCCCTAAATACGCCCCTGGATTCGATGATACCATATCATTATATTGTCACCGGAACTATAAATGCGTACCAAATTTCAAATCAATCGGACAAGTCATTCAAAATCCACTTCCTAGATTTGTTACTGACATAATACATACACACATACATACATACAATCCTACAAGTGAAGCTAAAATAAAAGCGTGTTAATGAAAAATATTTTTATTCTAAAGTAAAGGAAAACATGACAACGGATTCTAACGCATGATAAATATAGTTTGCTTTAGCTTTTATTTTGGTCAGAAATTTTCTGTGTCGAAATTTTCATAATAACTTTGAGTTGAAGACGCCACAGAATTTGTAGATGGAGTGAAACATTCATAGTGTTGTTCGGGCGATACCAGCGGGATCGTAACCCGCAGCATTGTGCTTCTCTGTGTCTCTTGTAGTGGTCGTAGTCCTGTAGTTTTAAAAGCCGACGCCTGCGTGGCTGGAGTACTCTGTTGGTTATTATTCCTCTGTAGTTGTGTCCATTCTAGATCAGACACAATTGAAAATAGTCTTGTTTTAGCTATATGTTGATATTCGGGTGTAAGTATTTTAACTGATGCTGACAGACTATTGAAAAACAAATCAATAGGGTCAGAATTTGATGGGGACTGTGACTGTTGCTTATCACTGTCGAGTGAATAATTCATTAGAACAGATGAGACTGTTTCAGGTCTATTCGTTTTCCTCACCTTAGAAGAGGAATGAGCTGGCATTTTTTTGGGAGATATTGTTCGTATAGGAGAGTGCGCATATCTCCGTTTTCGAGGATTTTCAGCTTTATTTTCATGAATGTCATCATTTTCAGAAGCACTGTACTCTACAGGTTCTCCTCCATCATTAGTGTCTCCTCCATCATTAGTTTCTTCTCCATCATTGTTTTCTTCATCAGCGCTTCCTAGATCACCAATGTTGCATTTAGTTTCCCTCTCCTTGAAATAAGGGATTATAAAAGACATAAAATCGTCATACTTCCGTTTTTTTGTACTATTGGCTGCTTGTCCACTTTTTGTGACTTTCTTTTTCAACGCCTTTCTTAGCTGGTCCCTCAAAGAGATCCATCTTGCTTTGCATGTTGGCCCTAGAAATAAAATAGAACCAAATCATAAAACATGAAACCTAAATTAAATATTTTTTTTTAGATTTTTAGCAACTGGAGACTCGTTTCAGACTATATCCTTTAGTTATCGTTTAGGACATTCCACTGTGCATTATATAGCCAAAGAAGTGTGCCAAGCCATAATTAATAACTTACTAACAGAGGTATTTCCAACCCCACAAGGAAAAGATTGGGAGAGAATTGCTGACGAGTTCTGGAGAATATGGAACTTTCGAAATTGTTTAGGAGCGCTAGACGGCAAGCATGTGGAAATTTTTGCACCCCCCAATAGCGGCTCACAATACTTTAACTATAAACGCACTTTTTCGATAGTTTTATTGGCTTTAGTAGACGCCAATTATAAGTTTATTGCAGTGGATGTTGGGTCCTATCGAAAGAACAGTGACGGAGGAATTTTTGCTAACTCAAATTTTGGAAAAGCGTTACAACAAAATAGAATGAATGTTCCGAAGGATAAATATCTTCCTGGAACTGAAAATTCCGCACCCTACGTAATTGTCGGAGATGAGGCTTTTCCTCTCAAGACTTATCTGCTTAGACCTTATCCTGGATCTGTAATAAATGGGGATCCAGTCAAAGAATGTTTTATTATAGCGAGCTAGGCGAGTTTCTGAAAATGCGTTTGGAAATTTAGCACAAAAATTTAGAATCTATTTCAGAAGTATAAATTCTCTTCCAGAGAACGTGGACAACATAATACTTACCACCTGCATTTTGCATAATTATATTAATGATAACTTATTGATAGCTCGACATACGGAGCCTCCAGAAGGGGAACCAAATTGGAGAAATATACCTAGGCAAGGTGCACTCAATTCTGCATTTCAAGTGCGCGAAATATACAAAACAATTTTTAGATCTGCAAAAGGAGCCCTGCCATGGCGCAACGAATAGTTTTAATATTTTTCTGCTTTATATTCCTCCACTTATATAATTAAATAGATTACTTACCAGGCACATTTAATTGACTTCCGATTTTCATCCATAATTTGTCTTTGTGTAAATTATCACTATATTTCTTATGTAACATATCGTATAGTTCTATGTATTCCCTCACACACTCAATTAATTTTTCTTCAGCCATCACGAATCGAAATAACGTTCTTTTCTAAATTGACGAGAACACACAGCCAAATTTTTACAAGACGAGCCGATATTGTGCTTTTCCGCTGCAAGGAACCGTCAACGGCACGTCAAACTATTCCTCAAAATAAATCTTGACGGTCCGGGATGGTGACGTTCCGTGACGGTGCCTGCATATGAGAACATCGCTATTCAAAATATACTATAGAATATTTTGACGTGACGTTGCCGGTCGGTGACGTGACGTTGACGTTCCGTAAAATGCGAATCGACCTTCTTCTTATTTGAGAAGACAGCTACCAGAACAAGAATTAAATCTAAAGAGAAAGAACCCAATCCTTCTTTAGTATCTCGGAAGACATACTTCTTGCAACGTTCTTTTAGATCTTCAGTATTTTATGGCGGCACTATTTTATACATATTTTCTTTTAGATATCTCCACAGAAAATTGTTCAAGGGACATAGATTAGGAGATCTAGATGGTCGTTCCGCAGCATCACCTCTGTTTGGAAACACTTCATTGAGATGTTGACATACTCTTCCAAAGTGGAGAGGCTGGAATCGTATTTGGCGCTCTGGAATATCCGGATCATTCTGATTTGAGAAGGCATCTATCAGATCAAGATTTAACTCTAGATATAAAAATCCAAATGTGTATCAGCATTTAGTTTTGCTTCGAAAAAGTATTATGTTCCTAAAATTCTTCTATTGATCATGCTCATTCATACATTGACCTTTTGTGGAAACTAAGTATTATTCTCTAGAATCCAATCAGATTTTGAGGCCAGGGACGATAATTTTGCTTGTTAACATCTGTAAATATTGTATTTTGTATACTGTTTGGAATTTGGTCACAAAATCCCATCAGGCTGCGCGATATAAACAATTATTTCTTAATCATTTATGGCCACAAAGGTGAGGGTAGTAATTAACTTTATAATTAACCACTTTAATTAGGGTGATAGGGGTTTCATTCATAGGGTGTGAATTGAAACATGTACTCTAGGTATTATGTACTTTAATAATGCAGGCATTAATATGCATTTAGTATGATAAATATATACAATGATTTCTAACTACTTTCATGCATTCATTCTTTTACACATAAAGCTAAATAGGTATTGTACAGGATGTCCCATTTTCGTAGGTTTTATGGAGTTTCACCCATATGGAGTAAAGATAGAAGGATGCGGTTTTCGGGACACCGCGCTACTTTTTGTGAAACCCAAAAATGGTACAAACAGAATTTTCATGGCCGCTTTCGTTCCTGAGATACAGGGCGTTTTTGAAAATTTGCATTTTCAAGCACCCTCCGTATCTCAACGGCCTGATAACTTATCGAAAAGATAAAATGCGCTTCTTATATAACTTTTTACGTAGAATCCAGTGTCACCTTTAGAATAAGTATACGGGGTCAGGTCAAAAACTTATCGGACCCTACTTTATTTTTTTTAAATCGGACACCCTACATATTATTTTCTCATCTTCTTCCCCTCACCAAGAGCTTTTCAAAAACAATCATAGTCCATATTTATTCATAATTAACGTGATAAAACTCTTTTTTTTTATTTTGTTTTCGTATAGTAGGCGGTCGTGGAGAGCCATGATAACATTACATTACAAAAAAAATGGCTGATACTGGCTTTACAAATTTATTGAATAATTAATGAAAAACAAATAATCACAAATATTGTTCAAATTTCTGACCATTATATCTCCTACATGTTTGGCAAAGTTTATAAATTCTTTTTAATGCGTTTTCTAATATAAATGATTGTCTTCGTAATACAGCAAAAGCGTTTTCCGTGGCCATTCTCAATTGTATGTTTTCATATCGCCTTGCATAAATTTTATTTTCTAGATAGCCCCCATAAAAAAAATCTAAAAGAGCGATCCGGCGATCGTGGTGGGTGGTGGCCATGGAACAGGCCCGTTTGTTCCTATTCATACTCTGGGAAAATATTCGTTAAGCCAGTTTTGAATTATTCTACTATTGTGGGTAGGAGCCCCATCTTGTTGGAAAAAAATACCATTTAGTTGAACTAGCGAAACATAAATTCGGTACACTATTTTTCTGTTGACAATAAAGCAGGAAACATTAAATCCAAACCTGCCCTGACGTTCCCTAGGAAAAATAACGTGGTTATTTTCCTAACTGCAAAACCACCAGTTATGCCTATTAAAAATTCCCGTACTTGTAGAATGTGTCTAGTCTGACCAAATAATCTTTTTTTCGAAATTAATATCTTCTGCTATTATATTTATAAACCAATTGCAGAACTCCAATCTACGCTCAGCATCGCCATGGTGCAGATATTGAACAACCTTGTATTTGTAAGGTTTGAATTTGTATTTTTTTTTATTCTTTGCACTCTTGTTCGGGGTACATTCACCTCTTCGTATATTTTTCTACACGAGGTTCCAGGAGTTGCTTGAACAAGGGCTAAAACCTTGCCCTCAGATCCCTCGTTCTCTTTCTTGTGGACTCGGGGTCGAGGTTTGCTAAAAGATCCATATTGGCAAAGATTGGATCTTATTTTTTGAAATATTCTGTTTTGGGGTTGTCTTCTTTCGGGATATCTATGACAAAATAAGGAGAACAAATAATTTCAAAATACAAGAAGGTAAAGATTAACTGACCTGTTCAAATAAAGCTCTGCCGCCTGATCTGCATTTTCATTAGATAATATGAAGCAGGTATTCATATCATACTTCTCAAGGTATTAAAAGTTTTGGTTCTGGGCCATATTAAAAAACAAATCAAACAATAATAACAACAACGAATTAATAACAATAAACAAAAACAATGAAGAACATTAAATATCAACTTCCTAAGTACGGAAAAAAAATAAATATCAGTAACGCCAACAATGACAGTAGTAATGATGACATGATGATTTTGTTATTTGCGTTATCATGGCTACCCAACCCACCACCGCATACTATACGAAACAAATTATAAAAAATGAATTTTGTCACGTTATTTATGAAAATAAATAATATGGACTATGTTATGTTTTTGAAAAGCTCTCGGTGAAGGGAAGAAGAAAAAATAATATATAGGGTGTACCATTAAAAAAAATAAAGTTGGGTCCAATAACTTTTTGACCTGACCTTGTATACTTATTCTGAAGGCGACGCTGGATTCTACGTAAAAAGTTATATAAGAGGCACTTTTTACTTTTTCGATAAGTTATCAGGCAGCTGAGATACGGGGGGGTGCTTGATAAGGTTTCACGAGACTTTCGAAATTCGAGATTTCTCGTCTCGTCTCGATTTTGAGACCAGCTCGAGACGAGACTGAAAGGAATATTTCGAGACGAGATCAAGAAAAACACTTCGAGACTTTTCGAGATCGAGTAATTTTTTCGAGATTTTTCGACCTCGAAAAAATGTAGGTGCTGCAATAACTCACAGCTCTTAACATAAGATAGAGACGTTCAGACGTAGCGCTCCGTTAGCACGTAGTCACGGACTGACGGACTCGTCAGTCGTCACATAATTTCAAAGATAAGCAAACAATCCTCCTGCACCCCGCTACTCCCGAGTCAAGTGTCAGGTGGTCCTTATTTCGGATTAAGTTTTTGTTTATGTGCTGACTCGTTCGCAAATTATATTTTGATTAGATTTAATACCTCGTTTAATACAATAATTTGAATGTCTTGTACAATACTATTTTATATTTAATTACTACAAAATAAATAATTAAAAGATAATTATTGATACTTTAGAAATTGACTCACGATACTGTTCGATCAGTCTGGCTTTTCAGGTTAAAGGAATGCCATAAAGCGCCATAAATTTAATATATGTACTAAGGTTATTCTTGTGGCACCATTTTTGCATAATTTCACTATGTAGGTATATAATATATTTTAATAGCATTCAGTTTTTGTTTTCGAGACTCTCGAAATTTCGAGAATCTCGAATCGAGATCGAGAAATTGTCTTCAAGAAAAACATCGAGACGACAGTTTATTAATTTCTCGTCTCGGTGATCGAGACGAGACGAGAAATTGCCTTCGAGACGAGATTTCTCGTCTCGATGAAACCCTAGTGCTTGAAAATGCAACATTTTCTAAAACGCCCTGTATCTCGAGAACGAAGGATGCCATGAAAATTTTATTTGCGTCACCTTTCGTTTCACAAAAAAGTAGCACAATGTCCCGAAAACCGCATCCTTCTTTCTTTACTCCATATGGGTGAAACCCCATAAAACCTACGAAAATGGGACACCTTGTACATTCGGTTAACATTATTAAATGCCTAACTAAACTACTTGATTATTTAGGTTTAAAATGAATTAGGTAATTCCTTTCTTTACTGAATTTAACTAGTGTTCTTCAACTAACTGCCTTTCCGTTCACACAAAATACCTTTTACTTTCCGTCTTCTTCGAATCACTCAACATAACTTCATCAGGGATGTAAGACTTCGAATATTTGATTCGAATCTCGAGTAGAGGAATAAATTTATCTACTTACAAATTTCCTTATATGATATTATATGCAAATTTCGATCCGCCATTTTACGTTCTTCTATTTTCAAGAGATACATTACGCTACGACTCTTATTGTCTTAAAAAAGGGTTAAAACGCCCAAAGGAGTTCTTTATCCAAGCTTGGACAAAGAGAACAAAGTTACAGCAAATATTTTCTAAATATCTGTGCAATCAATATGAGAAAATGGCCCAAAAGATTTTGGCGCCAATGGAGCTACAACTTTGCCTTTCTTTATTTCATATATTTTTGCTTACACAACATTGACAGATACAAAGGTATATTAAATTTAAACCTTTAAAAACGTTTTCCTTGACTGAGAATTACAATTTGCTTTTCGCGATTGTTTCAATGGAATCTATAATACCAACAATCCAGGTTCGGACTAATGTGAAGCTTTAAATACACAAGTAAAATAACTTTATTCCGAGATTAATTATGGATCATTCATACTACGGACATACAGGGTGTTATCGCCAAACTATGAGTTAAAAAACCACAAGTTAATACACTTGTGGGGGTATTTCCCAACACATGCTTTCACAAAATTGGAGACGTTTTTCCGGATCATTTTCAAGGAGTTTTTGTACACAAGCTTTGTAGGTAATAATGCTCCTTTTTTAAAAGTCTGTGTATTGAATGTGGCTGAAAGTGTTCATCTTTGGCCAAATTATTTAGGAATTTGTGGGAATATTCCTGAAGCGCTAACGCTATATACAACTTATTGTTTTGGAAAAGAATGGACTTTTTTTACATTACCAAGCTCACGATATTTTTTAAGGATTTTGTTTATGGTTGGTTGTCTAATGTGAATATCCGGATACTTTTCACTAAACAGTCTGCGAACCTCTTGTTGATTTTTCGTCATACTACCACAACCGGATATTAAGAAGATATCAGATTTTTGCTTCTCAGTAAAATAAACCATTTTTATTTATCGCAAAAACTATAGTTTATTAAACAATTAAAGGCGGATGACAATAGTTGACAATGATATTAGTAATTAAACTCTTTGCTGCTTTGTTAAATTGATAAAGGAGGCCACTTTGGACATTTTCTGCGACCAAAGGCATAACTTAATTAAAATAGTTTTTTTAGATTTTTGGACCCTATATACTGCATTAATAAATATTAAATTTTAATATAATTGGGGGTTGCGATTTAAAAAAAAAAGAAAATAGACGTTTGTCATTTAATTAGAGTAAAAAATGCGCAGCAGAATATGAAAATTGGCCTATCTGAGCGCTTTTCGAAAATATGGGGAGTTACGGAAATATTTACAATATTCTATTCCTTCCAAAAACCCTGTATATGTTGCTTTCCGTGACGAAGAACCGTTTTTAAAAATATTATTTATTGTTTAAAAAATAAAAATAAAAGATTTCGAGATGGATGCCTTGCAGCTTAGCGTTTCAGGTATGACTTCTGACTGACTACAAAGCACTATTACATTTGATATTATTCACTGAAAGTGCTGAATCGGCAGGCAGATAAACAATGTGGCGTCGTTAGTTTCATAGCAAGGGTGTAAGGTAACTCGTGCAAAATGAGAAATGAGTTGATGCAGTATTCTCAGCCTCCAGAATTAACATTTCAAGAAGGATCGAAATGAAACTTGGAATCCAGTGAACTTAGTGCTCTAGAGGCATATTTTAATTTGCCTTATAATTTTCCGATTTCAAGAGGTAAGCTCTACAGTGTGTCAGACATTTTTCAAAACAAAAGCGCCACCCACCAATCAGTATTTTAAGAAAACTTGAATTCACTGCAATAAAAGTTTCAAATCAAACTTGAGATAAATTGATTAGGGTGCGTTGATTACTTAGAGTAACCGTGTTCATAATTTAAACCTTGTTACAACTATAGGAGACCCAATAAGCACGTATTTCTTTTTCTACCATAGCCTGATATATCCTGTGTATTATTAAATGCATGCTCCATTAATAAGTGTCTGAACTCCAAAGTAGGAAGAGAGGAAACCGATAATGAGTTTCAAGTAGGCCCTATTATTAAATATTCAATAACCCGACTGACTTCTAAAGGACACTTAATCACGAAAAACCGAACCCTAGCAAATTTGCCGTGCTGTTAAGCAGTTTTGCTCGAGAAAAAAGTTACGTTTACTAAGCACTTTTTTTAGAAGTAGCCGCTGAGAGTGAGATTCGTGATCGTGAAGTTTTTGCACCACTGGCACAAATGCAGTCTTCGAACTCGCAATTTGCCGTCTTTTAATATTTTTCATTCTAAAGTGGTGAAATTCGCTATTTATTATATTGAACTTGAATATAGGTGATATTTCTAATAAAAGTTTTTGTATTGTGACTAAAACTGTGCTGCAGATATGAATCAACCAGAATATTACTTGGACGCTTTAAATTTAGACACACGTATCAAATATGCCATATTCATTATCTGAGAATAGTTTAACAGTCATTAACATCACAATTATATTTATACGTAAAATTACAATATTTTATTTGCCATAATTTATTGATTCATTTGAGAAAAATTTTTGAAAATCAATGTATATCTGAAGTGGCTGCTAGTATTAAGGTCAAAATATTTTCCCTGACGTTATACTTTTATTTCAGCTTCAAAACATCAACCCGATGAACCTTTTTTGATATCCGAAATACGGAGAGGGTCGATAGCTCATCGAACTGGTACCTTACATGCTGGCGACAGATTGCTGGCAATAGATGGACGAACATTAGATCATTTAAGGTAAGAAGTAGCATACAATTTATAATGACGTCACTAAATTTTTTATGTATATCTGCATACATGTTCGTTATGTTTCAAAATCAATGCTTAAAGTTTTAAGTAATACAAAAAAAAACCGAACGGTGCAAAAAAATCATTAGTTTTTGGTAAAATATGCCATCCGATATATCGTATTATATGCACGCACTTAGAAATAATGACAATTTATAAGGCATACTTTCTGGTGCAATCCAACTCCACATTACATTTGGTGCAAATAAATGTGCTGTGTAAGCCTACACAGTCTCCCGTTGGGACTTACTCAATGCTCAGGAGCAATGAATTAGCAAGATTAAAAAAAAAGGACTGTGACTTAAATTTTCCATGAGCAGCCATGAATTTGTAACAGAAGCATAAAACAAATAACAAAAAATTGGCCAACACCATTTCCCGAACCCCAATTTTTGAAACCGAATCTTATGGGTTTGCCTTTTATATTGTCACGGCTAGCAACCATCCGAATGTTTTTGTGCTACCCTATAGAACTAGCCTTGTCGCGTCTACTTTATTTGGTGGGTAGACGATTTGGCGACCAACATAGAACCGGTCAGAAGTAACACCCTCAACATCACCCAAGGAAGTCCTAGAAATTTTCCAGCAGTCGTGGCATCATCTGTCTGAACTGAACTGAAGAAAGCTACACAATTTATCAAAGAGCAGAGCTTAGCCTTTGAAAGGAAATGGTAATACTGGAAGAACGAATATCATAAAATATAAAATCGACACTGGAGGTGCTCACCCCATACGGCATCCTCGGAGGTTACCAGTGACGAAGCAGCAAGAAGTTACCACATTAGTGGACAAATTGCTTGACGATGGAATTATTGAACAGTCATTAAGCCCATGGTCGTCTCCTGTTGCCTGGAAGGATGGGACTATCAGATTCTGCGTGGACTAGAGATGGTTCAATGACGTCACTAAGAAGGACAGCTATCGGCTTCCCAGAATTGATGACACGTTGACGACACTAACCGGTTCTCATTGGTTTTCAACACTCGATTTAAAGAGCGGCTATTTGGACGAACAAGATAAGGAAATTACTGCATTTTCTACCGGAAGTATATGCCCCTCGGACTATGCAATGCCCCCGCTACTTTTGAGCGTCATTTGGAAGTTATTCTACGAGGCCTCACTTGAAACACATGCCTGGTCTATATTGATTATATAATGGTAATGGGAAAAACTTTCGAATTGCACCTACAAAACTTGCATGATGTTTTTACTAGAATCAGGAATGCTCAGCTCGTACTGAAATCAAAGGAATATTTTCTTTTCCAACAAAAAGTTGAATTTTTCGGGCAAGTCATGTCATGAGAGGGAATCCAAACCGATCAAGGAAAGACTACAGCAATCAAGGATTGACCTCGTCCTCGCGACAAGCATGAACTGCGGAGCTTCCTTGGATTATGTACTTGTTATAGAAGATTTGTCCAAGGGTTTGCAAATATAGCTGCACCTCTAAATAAGCTCACTGAAGAACGAACTGGAATCATATCTGTGATTTTGTGTTCCGGAAATTAAAAGCGGCTCTATGTTCTAGTTCAATATTGGGATATCCGTAACAAAAGGGTAAATTTGTATTGGACACAGATGCAAGTACAAGCAGGAGAAGAACGATTTATCGAATACTACAGTCGAATACTTTCGAAACCTGAACGTAACTACTGTGTAACCGAAAAGAGCTTTTGGCATTAGTTTGGTCTATTGAGCATTTCCATCAATATCTGCATGGACAAGAATTTCTAATAAGGACTTATCATGCAGGACCTAAATGGTTTTTGGATATGAAACAGCCTGAAGGATAGGTAGCCAGCTGGCTTGAAAAGTTACAACAGTATAACTTTAAGGTTAAGCACAGGGCAGAGAGATACATTAAAGCTTTATCCAGAAGACCATCATGTGAGGATAATTTTAAGCATTGCCAAAGAATAGATCAACAAGAAGGAATTATTTCCATGAGGCAAATGAATTTCGAGTTTGATCAGCGGTGGACCACAGAGCAACTTAAAAAGATCAGCTTGAGGATAATGAAATAGCACTATTGCTAAAAGCTAAAGAAGAACATCAACCAAAACCAAGCTGGAGAGATTTCAACTAAAGGATTTACTTTTAAAACTATGTAGGCTCAGTGGAACTCCTTGGTAGTGAAAAATCGACTTCTTAAACGAGCCTGGGAAAGCGCCGATGGAAAAGTAGTGAAGACACAGTTAGTGGTACCTATCGGAAGTTGTGAAAGAGATTAATAATGGAAAGTTTGGGGCTCATCTCGGAATGAAAAAACGATTGACAAGATACGCGACAGATTTTGCTGGGTCAACTACGGCCAGGATGTAAAATCGTGGTGCTGGCTGTGCTCAACCTGTGCCGCAAGTCAAGGATCCAAAACAGGATCTAGAGGGAAAATTAAACAGTATAATGTGGGCCTACCGCTTGAACGTATCGCCATTGACGTAGCTGGCCCTTTTCCAGACACAAATAATGGTAACAAGTATATTTTAGTGGCAATTGATTACTTCAGTAAATGACCTGAAGTATTTGCGATCCCCAATCAAGAAGCTGTTACCAAAGCAGAGGTCCTCGTGAATAGCCTATTCAGCAGATTTGATGTCCCGATAGAGCTGCACTCAGATTAAGGACGCAACTTCGATTCCAAGGTTTTCCAGAAGGTCTTTCCAGAAAGTACTCAACATCCATAAAACACGGACTACAGCCTTACATCCACTATCAGACGGCATGGTTCAGAGGTTTAACAAGACCTTTGAACAACATTTGTCAAAGGTTGCGACCAAGACTCATACCACTATTTTTGATGGCATATAGACAGCACTCCGTTTACCCTGTGACCTATTATTCGGCACGCCAGACAACCAGGATATGGAAATTCAAAACTACGCACATTCCCTTAAGGAAAAGTTACTATACATGCATGAATTGGTCAGAGAAAATACGGAGAAAGCCAGTAACCGAATGAAGACACGATATAATCTCAAAGCTAATTCTATAGGATTTCAGATGAATGATAAAGTCTGATTATATAATCTGCAGGGAAAAAAAAGAAAGATCTACCAAGCTAACGCCAGTATGGGAAGGACCTTATACAGTCATCAAAAGAATTAATAACGTAATGTATAAAATTGAACGTAGCCCTAGAAGCAAACTGAAATTTGTCCACCTCAAAGCATATCACAGACATGAAGTAGCTGATCGAGACGATCAGGTTTAAGAGGGATGCAATGTCAGAGCTAGCAACCATCTGAATGTTTTTGTACTACCCTCTAGAACTAGCCTTGTCGCGTCTACGTTATTTCATATGAGTCATCGCCAGCCGAGAAAATTCGGGAACTGTGATATGCGTGCAGCCCTGGTCGAGGATAATCTAGAGAGGCCTCGCTTCGTCCGTAGTATTCGCGATATATTTAAGACTGTAGTTAGTTAATCATAAATTGATGAATTGTAAGGATCAAATAGTTGTAAAGTTATAAGAGTAGTTTAGTGTGTTTAGTTGTATAGAGTAATAAAGAATAAAGAGGGTATTATTTCAAAATTGTAAAAGTTGTGATTTTGTCAGAAACCACGGGAAAAAGGTAACAATATCTTGTTTGGCATCATAGACTCATCTCAAGTCTTCACCATAGTACCTGAAGTTTTTATTTAGCTCAGTAATCAATGGACAAAGTTTATATAACCGGTCTTCAGGATCATTTGTATGGTTATCATTGAGATGAATCTTGCTTTATTTTCGGTAAGTCCTTTCGACCCGGCGAGAATATTATTTTATTAGGATTCAGATTGATGTTTTTCTGTGAAACATGCAAAATAGTATCGACGAGTATTTTGTGAAGTCGATATTTTGATCTTCTTTTAAAACATTTTGCAATTCATATTTATGTCAAATTGATGCAATGATTTTCTCCATGCATTTGATATTTTCTGTTGATGTTTTGGCCAATTTTGCTTATTAGTTTTACAAAATTTCGATAACGGCTCCTCTTCACTGGAGTCATAATTAAAATCATAATATCCGGTAGTTGACGTTTTATTAGGTTTAGATACGCTTTACCTTTCTTCTGAAAGTTCCGTTCGTATTTCGTATTCACAAAATTGATTTAAATTGCCTTCGCAATCTTCGTCACTATCGCATTTTGTAATGTTCCCGTCCTCAGGTGGCACGACATAAATGTCAGTTGCCTGTTCTATATTTTCATTTTCCAGTTCATCTAAAAGCTGAAGAAGTGACAATCTGAAGCAGAAAAATAACAAAGGACAGGATGCCCACTGAAAAATCATTAATAAAACTCGCGCGACGGAATTTGTTAGCATACAATCCGATATATCAGATGATCAAAATAAATCACCTATAATTAACTACTGGAATAAAATTATATTGCACAAACTCTTGCACACATTCGCATATAGGATAATCAAACCGTTTCTGAATAAATAATAGTAGTTTTACTTACCATACGGGTACATATACCAAAAAAAAATCACTTTTGGGAATATTGTTTGCAATACGTGGATATTATGAGGTTATTTTCACTTTCGTTAAATGCCAGGCAACAGGCCTATCCGATTTATCGGATCATATGCACTAAGGGGAATGGATTAATAGCTTCAACATACATCTCCGCGAGCTATGACAAGAAGCGCTACAATAACTTTAAACTTTTTATTTATTAGTAAATATTAATTACAAATCAAGTTTTCATCAAATAGTCGGTTTGATCGAGTTAATCTAAGATTTAGTGCCGAGAGTCTAGAGCATCAAATGATTACGAAAATAAAGCGAAACACTACAGAATTCTTTAGACTAATAACTGAGAATATAATCCTTCTCTAATTAGAGATTTTGCCTTTTCAGTTTCGCAATTCAATTTTAAAACCTGGATAATTAACTTGCTCTCTATAAAAAGCAATTGCTTTTGATAGGAATTATTTATCAATTATAAATGAACTTATTATATACCTCTGGAGATTAGAGCAAAGTTGGAAATATGCTTATAGATACGACCGTTAGTTACTACGATCTGTGAATAGAATTTAGAAATAGGTTTACAATGTGGTTCCTTCTGTTTCAGCTTGGAGTCTGCATTTGATATACTTCAAACTTCAAACAACGAAATTGTCACCCTTAAAGTGGAAAAAACAGAAACAGAAAATTCTAATTTGTTTTTGGATAGCGTAGTCTATACTGTAGAACTTCACAGGTAGGTAGCGTTTCAAATACGATTCGAAAGTAAAATAAATAATAGTTCTGGTATTAGCAGAAATTGTAGGCCTTGATTGAAAAATCGTCTTTCTTTTAATCTGCTTATTTTATTTCCACTTTAGTCCATGTTTTTTTTTCAATATTGTTACGATTATATTGAAAATCGATTTTCATATATACGCACATTTCTTACTTTCTTAAAGAACAAAAAAGAATGGTTATATCGAGAGAGCCATAAAATTATGCTGGACAGCTTCATAGCTCCATTAATACAATTACCACATGCGATGATCAAAACTATAGGTAAATAAATTAGTCGATGTAATTATCCACATTATATTGCTATCTACCCTCTACTTAATATAATAGGAAATAGTTAAAATAACTATTATTACCTAATATATGAAGATTCTCTGAACAGACATATTTAAAATACAAGAGGTACCGTTTGAAAAAGTAGGTTGACCGATGGAAATTATATTCTTTTTGAGATCATATTCCTATCGACTCGACTATATATGTTAATATGTTATGCTGTATTTCCAATGTACTTTACTAGCACATGTGGTATATCTACTATAACGACCTATCACACCAATAAACTATATATTTTCATAACTTATTTAATTGGTTGGGAGACTCGCATACTGTCTGTCTTTGAAGCCATGCTTCATCTCGCATCGTTTGGTTCATATAATGACGGTATTGAAAGA
>JAEQML010059286.1:0-28841 GCA_016904865.1 Pissodes strobi
AATCACCAAATGCAAGAAAAATATAAGAAAGGTTAAAAATCTTCAAATATATCATCAAATTAAGGGTCTGATGATATATAGGTTGTGTGGATTTTGCAAATTTTCTTTTTTTTCGCTAGAAAAGGGGTGTCCTATAGAGTAGCTTAAGCCAAAAAAATCGGAGGATTCGCCACATTTGAGCCGAAAAAATATCCGCGTTTTGAGCCTAAATTGCCCTAGAAGGGCAAACTTCCACTACGACTTTCCCAGGTGTAACGTGAAAATATTGAAATTGTAACGTGAAAATAATGAAATTTTAGTAACCGACACCGTGGGCCTGGCACAGTATTTCCAAAAGTTGCTCATTTTCTTATAGGGAATAACAGTGTTGTTTAGTATTTAAGTATATTTAATGTTCCACTTCACGCATGACCCTCTGCTCGCTTCGGGGGCGCAACCAAACAAAACTAACCCAAGGCATGCCAGAAATAAAAAAAAATTGAAATTTGTCAGTCGAAAATGCAAATATTTTTTAGTTTGTTTTTCCTCATTTGGGAATGTCTTGGGTTAGTTTGGGTTAGGTTTGTTTGGTTACGTCCCAGGAGCGAGCGGAGGGCCATGTATGAAGTGAAATATTTGACGAATATATACATACAAAGGAATAGTGTAATCGAATGAGTGTCTCTTTTATCTGATGCATGAATGCAAATGCACATTGAACAATCATCCAAGCAGCCACGTTTACCATACGGCGGGCAATGATATCATTATGGCAGGATCGACCATCCCTTCATCTTCATTCAATCAGACTACAGCAATATGTCCTGACATGACCACGTTGCTAACGACGCAAAATCAGCCTCCCAGAAGCTTGGTACGCTATTTCGAAACAAAAAAATGTATACACCGCCGCAGTTGCTCTTGCTTTACAAGGCGCAAATAAGACCGTGCTTAGAATATTGCTCACACATCTGGGGTGCCACGCCAGAGCACACCCTAAAGCTACTGGATTCCGTTCAGAAGAGAGTTGTGCGTCTCGTCGGTGACCCGGAGTTGACCCGGAATCTGGATAGTCTTAAACACCGCAAACATGTGACCGAGAAATCCCTGTTTTACAGATACTTTTACGGCAGATGTTCCCAGGATTTGGCCGCCTTATCCCGCCCCTGACAACGCCTGTCAGACAGTCACGATAGACGGCAAGAGCGCACCGGTTTGTCGTACAACTGAAAACACCTAGAACATCGCTTTACAAGAACTCCTTTGTCTGGCGCACTGCATCACTGTGGAACGCACTCCCAGGACGCATATTCGGATGTAACAAGCAAGATGTCCATTCGAGTATGCCGAACGTTTCTTCATATGTGACGTGCACGATAGCATTAGTTGGATGTCGTGACTGTTACATAGAATCAACAAATAAGTCTTCAATTATTTAAACAATTCATGCATGGCCCTCCGCTCGCTTCGCTCCCTATACGGGGGCTCAACAGATAGAAACTAACCAGGTGCTAACCAAAACTAACCCAAAATTTTTATTTTATTTGTTTTTATTTTGGTTAGCACTTAGTTAGTTTCTGTTTGTTGAACCCCCGTAGCGATCGAAGCGAGCGGAGGGCCATGCATGAAGCGTTAAAATAATTGAAGACTTATTTGTTGATTCTATGTAACAGTCACGACATCTGACTAAATGCTATCGTGCACGTCACATATGAAGAAACGATCGGCATTGCCGTATGGTCATCTTGCCTGTTACATGCGAATATGCTCACAGGACATCTGTTCCCCAAGCTAACTATTCAAGAACCGTGTCAATCAACTTCTTCGCACACACACCGCTCGTCGAGCAATATAGGATGTGCTACTGCAATAAAAAAATCATTCACCTAAATGAAAAAAAGAGTAGAGACACTTATAGCACAGCTTATTCACTACTAGCTAGTCAACTCTATCGAAATCGGAAAGTTGGAGTTTCGGGCACTGCGCCCTGAGCGGTTCAGTTCCACAGTTGAATTTAAAATGAATTTTCGCTTCAAAATACATGACAAATTTGTCCGAAGCCTCGGGTATCGCCCTGAGAGGTTCGGAAATTTCGGATTTTTATACAACATTAAAATAAATTTTAAACGGATTTTAGACGATAAAATAGTTATTTATGCAACAAGTGTATAAAGTGAACCTTTTTTTATGAATGTTAATATTGATAAAAAAATTTAATTGAAATTGAATAAAAAAAAGGGTACTTTACACATGAGTAGCATATAAAATTTTTTCTACTACCGAAAAATATATAAAAAAAATATTATTAAATTACTTTACGCACTAGTGCGTAAAATAAATTATTTTACACACCAGTGCGTAAAATATATTATTTTACGCATTGCCCTAAATGTCAAAAAATATGTCAGATTTACTTTACGCACTAGTGCGTAAAAGCCTATTTTACGAATCCTAGAGAGTGCGTAAAGTGAGTACTTTACGCACGGTAGTAGGAAAAGCATATTTTAAATTAAACGAACTGTCAAAAGTATTATTCAGATGCCCAGGCGTTTAAAACAATATTAAGTCATGACCCTCTTCTAAAATTTGCAAAACTTGGTTATTGACTTTCCCAAATCAAAGATGACTAGCTGGATAGCGCACCATTTTTCTAATGAATTTTGCTAACGAAACTACAGTAAACGTCTGGCAACAGTGTGCCTTCTTAAAAATCTTTGTTTTCGCTATTGTGACAGTTGACAGTAAAAAGGAGGATGGATATTTACAAGGAATATTTAATTTTATTTAATGGGGCTATGGCTATGAGTCGCTTTAAATTAGGACCGGAACAAAACGGAGGTCTCTCGTTCGACGCAAATGTATCCTAGTTAATATTTTCACCCGACAATTGATTTTTAGATGTGTTTTGTCTATATTTCTAGTGCTTTTGTGAAGTGGTGCTGAAAATTTGTGTCAAAACTCGAACTTTGAGGGCATTTTTTCGGTTCAAATGTAGCGGATCTTCCGACTTTTTTGGCTTAAACTACTATATAGGACACCCCCTTTCTAGTGAAAAAATAGAATCTGCAAAATCGACAAAACCTATATATCACCAGACCCTACAAACCAAATAATATAAATAACCACACAGTTCGGCATCGGCAATTTCCACGCCAATGGCTAAAGCCAGTCGCTGCCGAAATTTTAAAATATGTAAAAAAAAATTAGGTGTTGGTCTAGGGTCAAAGTGTATTTAATATATCCTGCGACCAATCACTAAACTGCCTCCTCCCTAAAAATCAAGTAAACGTCGCACTGTTGCCTATTGTCGCGTATTTTAAATAGCTTGAAGGCGAATAAAATATAAATATTATAGTATACTTGTTCCGTATTCCGTATTTCCCTGTGTAAATAAAATAGTAAATAATAGAAGACAGTAGTATTAAGGAAAATAACAAAATTAAGTATTCAAGTAGGAAATTTAAATATGTAAATTCACTATAGGAAACTAGACAGAAAATAAATTAGGATTATTGGGAAAAAAATGTGGCAGCATCTAAATATGCGAGGACATTTTTTGCCCGCATTCTTTCCGTCCAGGTTCTTTAATTTGGCAAACAGTATGTGTGTGTGTGTGTTATTAGCATCAAATTTGGTGTAATTTGATTTTTATAGCTTATTAATAATTTTAAAAATTAGTTTGCTTGCTCTATCTCTCGAATCTGGTCAATCGATTGTACTTTCAATAGTTTATATTGGTCATTTATATACATAAGGTAGTCAAGAGCAAAAAGGATCTTGAGTACTCTATTTTGTAGAGCTTTAATTTTTTGAAAGCTAGTGTTACTGCAGGGACCGCAGAATGGAATAAAGTATCGTAAGATTGAAAGAATGTAAGCATTATATATTTTATATTTAGCCGAGTTAGGGATAATTTTGTTTCTTATATGCTCAATGTGGGCATTCCAGTTAAGAGTTTCACCCTAAGTATTTTATGCTGCTTATATTTTCTACTTTTATTCCGTTTAAGGATATGTTAACTGGCTTTATTATTTTCTTTTTTTGTTTAAATACTATTTATTTTGTTTTAGCCAAATTAATCTTAAGGATATTTTGTAGTAATCATTGGCTGTATTTAGCTAGGTCATTATTTGCTTGATTATTTATAATATGATTTACCACATCAAATGCGTTTTGCAGGTCAACAAAAACTGCTCTTATGATTTTACTGTTATCTGAAGTGGTTGAAATATGGTTAAGAAGATCTGCGGTTGCACTCAGAGTGCTGCTATTTTTAAGAAATCCATATTGATATAAATCATATGAGATAAATCTTTCGATTAATGATATCATTCGTTTTTTTTTTATTACTGTTTCCATGATTTTCGAAAATACACTGATTATTGAGATGAGTCTATAGTTATTTCGTTGTGTTTTCGATCCTGACTTGTATATCGGGTACACTTTAGATACCTTGAGTTCAGGAGGAAATTGGCCACTGCTGAGTGCACTATTTACAAGTTGTACTAATTACAAGATCAATCGACTTACCTGTAAGGAAGATCGATCGGAATTATCCGAGCATCTCCGCCATCCCTCATTACACTTTGTATACAACTTTTTCCCAATCGGTACAATTTTTAAAGAAGTTATCTAAAAACATAGTGATTCAGCCGACCCTGGCTAGCCGCTCGAGCTCATGCATCGCCTTGATGCGTCATTACAATTTTGGTTCGTGAGATTTTTGATTACATTGCATTTGGGGTGATAGGGAGAAGGTAAAGAATGGGTGGGTTTGTAATGAGGGATGGCGGAGATGCTCGGATAATTCCGATCGATCTTCCTTACAGGTAGGTCGATTGATCTTGTAATTATCCTACGCATCTCCGCCATCCCTCATTACACTTTGTAGATGTTTAAAGTATTTGCGATGTAATCTACATTAACTGAAAACTGCGAGTTTCTGTAGTCCTAGATATGTAAGGCCCTTTTTATAAACTAAAATTCAAATTTATAACCATTAGATTTAATAACACACATCATGAAGGTACATATATCATGTTTAAGGCTTAACTGATATTAACCTTTAACTTATTTTTAATACTATACTAATATTCTTATGTAATATGATAACAAGTTGGTAAGTAAGTTATAATTGTAGCTTAATATTTATATGGTTCCTTAGAGTTTATGGTTCAATAAACAAGATGCCAATCCAGTGGGATTACCCACGCCAAGTTTTTTAAAGAATTTCGAGAATACTTTTGATTTTTCTGTCGAGCCAGCTGTCTTCTGAATGGTTTGTAGTGTAACTCCCATTCTTTGAGCTGCTGAAGTTACCCCGTGTCGCGTGCTGTGTGCCCCAAAGATTTCCTTGTTTATACTGCTGGCTTTTAGTATTAACTTGACCCATCTGCTAATGGTTTGACTGTTGTCTGGGTGATAGGGCTTTTTGTGAGTGAGTATTACATTTTGTTTGGTTTTGCTACTTGTGGTATCGATTGCATCTGCAAATGCAACGATCTATTAGCATATTTACAGTATCTGTGAATGCCGTAATTTCTGTTTTTGAACAAAAAAATAGGTATGTTCACTAGCTGCAACTGCAATTGCAGACAGTGGAGGGTACGATCGATTGTACCTGCTAATACAACGAACTATTCACCTTTTATTGACTGGTAGCACCCTTTTTCCTTTTATGCGTTTTATGTAAGTCTCTAATAGTGTGACTATACATAGTTCAGGTTGATTAATAAAATAAGGTAATATCAAACTAGGTTGAAGCCTGTTTAAGCCACTTGCTTTTATTTTATCCGGGAATCTGATTTCAATTATGTATTCATATTTAAAAATATTGTCTATTTTTACTTCCGGGTTGTCCGTGATTTGTGTGCCGTTATTAGTATTAAGAGTGTTACTAGCTTTAAAGTTAGATTTGTAGATTTAAGAATTCGTGAGGGTACATGCTCTTTAAGCGCTGTAGAACTGGGTAGGAATCCCAAGTAATTGAGTATTTTGATTTTGGGGGTCTTATGTTAAATGTTCCATTGAGTCTTTTTATAACCGCTTCGTCTTTTGTTTGAGTAGGATGACTCCGAAGACAATTGAATGTTTAGGAGCTCAAGAATAAGTTTACGGTTTTATTATATATTTGTTGGCGCTTAGAAAAACAGAAATTCCCCTATTTATTGTAAGTATTTCCGTATTGTTTGAGGGCGCTATCTGTCAATGAAGAAATAATCACTTTTATCGCTTCATTTTATTTATTTTTTTTAATTTAATTTTTTTCTCTACTGTTCTATAGTTTGCAATAAAAAATAATCAGTTTAATTTCTCAGGAAACTTCGTAATTTCCCTACAGCCAGAGAAAATTTCTTCCACAATGGTTGTTACTCTCCGCAAGGAGATGTGAGTAAGTATTTTTCAGGGTAAAGATAATAGACTGTTCTGCCAGTAGGTCCCTTTTCTCTTGTATAAACCCCAAAAGTGAGCATGGTTGAGGGGGAATAACTACGCTTTTTTCGGAATTTATATAAAACCTAAATCTTGTAATGTTTATGTAATTTTATTTATACTTTTAAGCAATTCTCTTTTGAATTACCAATAACTAGCCAATTGTCTAAGTAGAGTACAGTTTTTATACCCTTTAATTTTACATATCTTACAACTGGTTTCAGTTTTGTGAAAAGATATGGAGCTGTACATAAACCAAATGAAACACAATTAAATTGGTATAGTACGTTGCAAAAAACGAATCTTAACAACTTTTTTTGACTACTGTACATAGGGATAAGGAAACATGCATCTTTAAGAGATCAGTTTTCCCCAAGAATGCGTATTTTGAGATTAAATTTTTTGCCGTCCTATGTAGTCTTCTACTTTGCTAACCGGAGTGGTGTCCTATTGAAAGGGATATTATAATCCTGTACCCACTCTATTATTGAACTGTTTACCTTTTTTCTCTGGTAATTTTGAACGTATAATTCTAGTTCAGACGATTGGCTAATTAAATTATTGAAAGGGAGGTCTAAGGCACTAATCCCACGGACTATAGTTGTTTCTGCAATTGATACAGTAGTTGTCTTGGCAGGATTTAGTACTCTCTTCGAGATTTAATTTTGATGGTCTGAGGACATTGCAGTTGGCAGCTGGTGGATACTTCTCTACCATACTGTTTTATTATTATTTTTTTTTCTTTTTTTTTATCTTTAGTCCTTTTAATAAGTAATTGTCCCGTCTAAACTATCTGAGTATGTAGTTCTGGCCTCGCAGGTGTGATTTCGTCGTTTTTTTTTTTTGGTCGTTACTTTGTTCAGGACCATCTGGTGCTTCTGATGTTGGTAAGTCTTGATAGTCTTGATTTGGCTAAGTTATTTCCTCAGCTAGCGTGAGAGGATCTTCTAATGCATTTGCAAATGCAAAAGAGTTTCCTTGGTTTTGCTACTTATGATATCGATTGCATCTGCAAATGCAACGATCTGTTAGCCTATTTACAGCATCTGCAAATGCTGCAATTTCTGTTTTTGAACAGGAAAATAGGTTCATGAATATGTTCACTATCTGCAACTGCAATTGCAGACAGTGGGTACGATCGATTGTATCTGCTAATACAACGAACTATTCACCTTTTTGCTTGCTGCTTAACCCTGGTTATGCTTTCGACTGCATCTGCAAATGCAACGATTTTTTAGCATATTTACAGTATCTGCAAATACTGTAATTTCTGTTTTGAATAGAAACCAAGAGTGTAATAATTCGCTACCTCCAATGCAATGATTTTATGTAAGAGGGTTCCAATAGTATGGTGGTTAATTGTTTTTGTATCTGCAAATACATAGCACTATACCGTTTTATTTTTGTCAGTACATATATCCTTTACATCGGCAAATGTAGGGATATAGTGTGCCTCTAACTACTTTTACATAATATACCTACTGGGGTGGAGGCTGTTGGGGGCCCTTCACATCTGCAAATGTGAAGGCCAATTTTAGTTAAAGTTATTCGCATCTGCAAATGCGAATTTGTAAATAGGTATTATTATTAGTTATTAACATCTCCTGCAAGCAATGTTTACTCCAATTTTTTCCCTCACCGGACGGCTCATGTCAACACGAATTGTTTAAAAATAATGCGTTCCGGTATTACATTGCTTCGACAAAGCCGAACGATAACATTCCGCCTTTTTCCCTTAATTTTGGGTTAGTTTTGGTTAGCACTTTTAGTTCTTGTTGATTGAGCCTCCGTTGCGAGCAAAGCCAACGGAGGGCCATGCAAAGCTATAATAATACCCAACTTGGGATTTAGTCGCTCGTAAATTATGCGTCAGCTTGCCTTTGTGGCTAGTTTTTAGAGGCTAATTTCGTGAGAAAAGGACACTCTTCGACTTACTCAAAATTTTAATTTTTTATTTTATTTTTATTTTTTTGAAAAGTATTTGTTAATACATTAATAGCAATAATTACAATATACATAGTCCTTATTCCTCTAGACAGTGTTTTTGAACACTATAATTGCATTTTAGTAATACTAACAGTATGATTTCCTATAAACTCTCTAGTATTGTGGCTATGAATATCCTTTGAAAATATTATGATAATATTTTAATTTTGAGTTTTATTTATTATCCTGTAAATAAGTTTATTCTGTTCAAATTTTAATACCTTATGTAATTGCCATACTCTTAAATTTTCATAGAGATCTGCAGTATGAGTCAGTGGATCATAATTAAATATAACTTTGTTTTTTGTTTTGCAATATTTGCATCGAATCGAATTGTAGTTTATAGTCCCACATGTGTCCCATACGGGGATCAAATATCGAAAAACGAATGATACGAAGGCATTATAACCATTTGTTTCTATTTTTATATTCCTTTATATGGTATAAACGTTTTATTCTATGTAAAACATTAATAAATGTGCAGGCCGACCGGTATATATTTCCTCCTTTTGATTGTGTTATGTAAACACTTTTTGTGATTGAATAGTATATTTCTTTGGTAGGATGTACGATTAGACGAGATTACTAGAGAACGGTTCGAATAGCTCGTATCGTTAACTGTTGCTTATTACTTATATTCATTTCGATATAATATATTTCAATTCCGAATATATTGTTTGATTCTGTGTAATTGTGCAAAGACGACAAATAAATGTAACAATGTTTTGTCATGCCCTCGTATATAAATAACAGTTTGTTAGTATAATTCAAATCGCAGTGAGCACATTTAATTTTTGTTTACTGCTTCATTCGCATTTTTGACTGTAACCCGTTCGCACTCTATTTTATTCTAATAAGTATAGTTAGTTATAGAAGTTTGAGAGTATTTTCCATTTCAATTTTATTAAGTAAAAAAAATAAGGGTTACAAGTGTTATATTTATTCATAATACTCAGTTTAGTATTATACACATTTAGTTTGCATTTATACAAGAGATTCTGTTTTTATATATTTAAGATAACCAGGTATTTATGTATATTTGAAATTTTGGCATATAATCTTATATGGACTCACCCCTTGATTCGCTTCTCCCGATGCATATTGCCCCCTTTTTTCGCCTCCTTTGCGAGCAAGACGTATCACTAACACTTCACTATACTAGAAATACGATTTCTAGGCATTTTTCTTCTTAAAACCAAAAGAAAGAACCGATTTACGGATTCTTGCTTGTCACCGACCGGTACAAAATTGTAATGACGCATCAAGGCGATGCATGAGCTCGAGCGGCTAGCCAGGGTCGGCTGAATCACCATGTTTTTAGATAACTTCTTTAAAAATTGTACCGATTGGGAAAAAGCTGTATACAAAGTGTAATGAGGGATGGCGGAGATGCGAAAGATAATATATACAAAATGTCCTCTTTTATGTTAATTAAATCAATTACTCTAATTTCATCATGACCGAGTGCCGTATTTATTTTCAGATTTAATATTATACTATTTAATTCGTTACAATCCCTAGGGTCAAAGAATACGTTACCATCACTTTCAATTTCATTAAATTTTTGAATTATGTTTGAATTTTTGGTTTCACTTTGTATGTCCTTGACTATGGTCATACCTATCTCCGTAAAATCTTTATTCAAACCATTTGCAATTTCTTTATTATCATTTACAAGTGTGCCATTGATTTCGATTTGATTTATTTTGTTATTTTTCACATTAGTATTAGTTAGGAATGAATTTATTATATCCCATTGTTTTTTTCCATTATTTGCGGCAAGATCCCATATATTTTTAAAATAAAGATTTTTTAAGAATTTTATTTTACTATTTATAGAATTTTTTATTTTCATAAAATTTTGCTTTTAAGTTTATTATTATTTGGATAAGTTTTGTGTTTTTTAAGGGCCGATTCTTTTTCCCTAATTAAGATTGATAAGTCTGGTATTACCCACTCATTATTTTGGTGGCACTTAATGCTTTTTTATATTCGTACATTCTTTTGTACATTCAGAAATAACTTTAATTAGAACCTTAAATGACTTAGTATTTACTTCTTCTACCTTATTGTGAATTTTTCGTTTATATTTTTGCACATTTAAAATGGGATGTTGAACAAATACTTTAGGTTTAAATTTTTAATATTTTCTCTGATTTCTAAATAAATTTTCCTATGATCGGATAGTGAAGTATCTTCAACCCTAAGATCACATTCGTTTTTTTTTTCTTTGTAGTACAAATTACATGATCTATTATAGTTCTAGTGGTGAAATTCGGGTCGTATTTGCAAAATTAATGTCATTGACAAAAGAATAATTACTGCCATCATGCTTTTATAATTGTCTTAAGTAATTATGGAGTCCTGATCTAACAGATTCATATTAATATCACCCATTATAATATGGTTTACTTTATACTTAGTTACCACAGATTCCAGTTTAATTAGAAAATCATTACTTGGATAGTAAGGGGGTCTATAAATTGCACTTAATTTAAATTTATCGGTTGAACGGTTCTTGTCGACCACTACAGTCTATCTAATTAAAATGCACATTATTTTTGATATAGATGCTTGCACCTCCGCCCCTGGATTCTCTGCAAGAATGTACCGCATAGTATCCATCGACATTGCAAAAATGTGTCTAATTGGTATATAAGCAAGTCACCACACACTATGTCACATGTTGTGTCTTTCATGTTGGCTTGAAGTTCTTCAAACTTATTTCGTAGAATTTGAATAATATATTTAGTTATGCTAAGATTATTTTAAAGTTTAATTAGTTTTTATAACTTTAAGGCTTTCCACCAATTCAACCTTACTATTTTCATTCTTTCGTAGCAAATTTTTACATCATTTATCCATAAATATTTGTAGCCGTTTTCTTAATTATATTGTTTATCATTTTTAAAAAGTTCAATATTATACTTAGTTAAATCATGATTTATGTATATTATTTCCCGTTAGTCTGCATACTCTTCTATATCGTTATTTGTAAGTGTTATTATTTTCTTTGCTACCAACCATTTTTTCTTGTCTGCTCAAGTTCTGATTTTTATTCTAATTAGCGATGTTTTGTTCTATTTGCATATTCCCAACCTATATGCATTATTTATCCTGTCAGGGATCTTCAGAACAATTAATTTGAATGCCAATTTGTCGATAATTACATCTAGGTTCTCGTTTTCCTCGTATGGAATTCCTTGAATTATGACATTATTATTTAACCCTTGTTGTTCGTTATAATTTAGCTGCTTTCTAATATCCTGAATCTCATCTCAAAGCTTTTTATTTATTTTTATTTGTTCTTCTTATTTATGCAATGACTCATTGTATTTCTTATCCATCTCATTTAATTTTGCCATAATATCGCCTATTATGTATTCATCTTTCTTATTTTACATTTTGTTTTTACATTTTTCGCATTTCCATTCACTATTTGCATTTGTTTCATAACGTAATTACGTGATTTTCGTCATGTTAAGGCATGTTCATATCAAAGAGCTGTTCATTTTCCCTAATTAATTTTTTACACATATCACAATCGTCCGCCATCACTTTCGGTCAGTCTTCCTTTTTAGGAATAATATCCGTTTTGAGCTGGCAACGTCGCACAGTGGGTTGTGGGAGGAAAAAATGTACATTTTTCCTTTTCATTGTATAAACTAATTCTTTTTCTGTTGCTCTTCTTAGATAACTATTTTAGTTAGTTTTAGCTCGTATGCCCAAATTTTATGCCGGATGACATGGAAATATATTTTTTAAATCAAATTGATACCAAATTTTTAAGCCAGATAGAAAATTATAACAATTTTATCCTATCAGCTTTTGCTATATCAAATAATTTGCTTAGTTTCAACTTTTGTACTAAACAAACAGGGACTTTAGTACTTATAAATAGTAATTTATTTAATTTTTATGTAACGATTTTAAACCTTAAATCTTAAAAATCTAAACACAAAGTAATTTTTTGTAACATTTCATATATTTTAAGTAGGTAAGTTAACTACTAGCCACATGTACCCACATATTCTTATCAATTTGTTTTGTTAGTATGTACTTTGGCCAAAGTAATAAAGCAAAAATCATCTGCGGATATTTGCGGATAAAGCTTAGTTGGCGGTGATTCTACATACAGGGTGTGCATGTCATATATTTTAACACCCGGTATGCTGGAAATAAAGGATTTTTGGCATATAACTCTATGATATTTTTTTCACCTCTTGGAACATACAATCCTCGATACAATCAGATAGTTAAGTTGAATTTATGATTTTCAGACATCGCCTACTTCGAAAAAATTATCGAGACACTGACTATTTAACATTAAAGTTGAATTATCTCGAAAACGGTGCGTCATATCATAACAAGACAAAAGTCCCTTTTTTATGTAAAAATAATAGTAGTAGGAAAGGTTAAAAAATCTCAATAACGGAAAAGTTGGGGCAACATTAAAGGCCCCCATACGTTACGCCCC
The DNA here is from genome assembly GCA_016904865.1 of Pissodes strobi. NCBI lineage: Eukaryota > Metazoa > Arthropoda > Insecta > Coleoptera > Curculionidae > Pissodes > Pissodes strobi. Next base: position 12,875 of record JAEQML010059286.1, read on the forward strand.
TGAATTATTACGTTTTTTAATTTGAAACAAAATCCTGTTAACACTTTTAATTTTATGACAGTATACCAAATTTCGTTAATTTATTCAACACCGTTTCAAAGATATTGCCGAAAAACCATCTTCAGGAAAGCCCATTTGGGGGGATGTAGCCCCCTTAGGAGTCACTTTTTTATATAAGTTTATTAGCAAACTAAACTTATTTTTAGCTGATCTATCAGCCCTAGAAGTTTGTTTAGGTTTTTTTGAAACACCCTGTATATACGGAATATTTACATTTATACGCTTCTTCTAAAAAGGTTTGCATTCCTCCCGCCCCAGGTAAGGCCCGTAAATCGACGCCCCTGGTATAAAATTTAGTTACCTTTTCTATTACAAATATGAAAATAACCAAAACCAAAATTATGAAGCATTTTTAGATACTTAAAGAATTTTTTCCGGAAAATGCCTATTTTTACCGTGTGCGTCGCTCCTTGGCAGCAGACGTATATCTACAGCAGTCCCTTGTTTTGGTTTTGTTATCCTTGGTTTTGATTCTAATACTTGAATATAATGAGTTACCTTTATGTACTGGCAGAACGTAAAAATTTACAGTCCTTCGCAAAGATGCAACCTGATGAATAAAAACGCAAAAATGTGACTTGTGTTGTGATGCAGACAGTTTTTAAAAGTATAAAATAGTAAAAATACAAACACGAGTGTTTATAATATATTTAATTAAAGCATTTTAACATTAATATTCTATAATTAAAAAAATAATAAAAAAAGGTGCGGATATACGACCTAAACAATTACCCTTCAATTGTAGATAGGAAAATCTATTAGTATATAATTAGCCATGTAATATTTTTAACCTGTTCCTATTCGTTTTAACTCATTTCGATTACTTTTGGTTAGTCGTTCAATCAACTTTCGGTTAGTTTTAGTTAGTTTCAATTTATTTTATTTGAACCGACTCCGTTCGTTATAATCAAATTTATTGTTTTTGGCTACTTTTGGTTAGTCGCCAAAATTCGGTTCGTTTTGGTTATATTTAACTTACTTTAATTTTTGTAACCTATTCCTATAGGTTTCAGCTCGTTTTGGAACTTCTGCTTACTTTTGATTAGTTTTAGTAAGTCATTCAATAAGCCTTCGCTTAGTTTTAGTTAGTTTTAATTTATTTTAACCATTTGAACCGGTTCGCATATAAGCACAACCTACATGATTATGGCAAACGGCATGTATCTACGCTTTCTGATTGGTTGATGCCAGATAGCAGTACGTTCTACCATTGCGGAGTCACAGTCATGTACGTTTTGCAAGGGAAGTATAAATACAGATGTATGCCAGATAACAGTACTTATTGCCAGAATCGAGTCATCGCCGTGTACATTATGGCAGTAAATTAAAGTTGCACGCGAATGTATTTTAAATATTTATAATGCAATACAAAAACTACAAAAACTAAGTACCTTAACACAAATTAAAAGGTTGTAAAAACATATATTTTATTAGTTCCTAGTGTCCACTGCCATGTGATTTTGCATTTGCTATGTTTCGTTCCACATTTAGATGTAAATTTCGTTTTCTTTTTACTACTCTTGGTTTTTTTTCAGTACAGGCTGGTCTTACACTGGGCATCCTCTTACTGCCTCTTGTAATACCAGGTCTACTTCTGGCAATGGTTGTTGGCTGTACACGAATTGCCGTACGACAACGCCTTAAAGGGATACTGGATCCTGCCGTACATAAAAAACTGTCCCATGCATTTCTGGTGGTGACTTTCTGGAGACGAGCTAAACATTTTTGGACGGAAGCTTCACTAGTGTCAAATCTTGTGTGGCAATTCTCCATAAGTTTTAACAATACTTCAAATGATGATGACTCAGTGTTATTGTATGACGTTTGGTTTTTAGATACAGGGTAATTTTCATTGTGATTACTTTCATTATTTAGTTCTGCATAAGATTGTTGTTCACATAAATCAGTTGTTGATGCCGAAGTGGATGCATATGTTCATTACAAACTAACAAGAAGTCTGTAAAATTCTTCCCCTTTAGCCTTTTCACCCAATGCCAAACATGCGATTTGGTAACGGATCTCGGAATTATTTGCTTCCAGGTCGTAATAAAAAATATAAACTCCTGCTTGGTGTTTACATGTTTTACCTAGCCGACCATCAAGACAAGTGCAGCAACCAATTTCAATATTCACATCATATAATACTTGGTCACTTTTTTCACTGGGTACTTTGTATGTGAATTCATCTATTTCTTGTATGCTATCCTTTTTTAGATAACTTGCTTTCTTCAGGTGTAATTTTAAGAGAAGGTTTTCTTCACTGTATCCTCTAGTAGCAAAGTTTCTTAGACGTCGAATATAATATTGCTCCATAGTCGTACAACTAAAGACCACTAGGGCAACTACGTTATAAGCTTTACATCGAGAAAGTACTATGTTATCATATAGACGTACACATACTTCAGGGAAGTTATTCGTTTAATGACCATGAGTATTGCCATCACGATAATCTAAACATCAGTCTTCGCGTCGGATCCAATAGTTGTTAATATATTCTACACAATGAGGATATTTTTCTGACAGTTCGGTATTTGATGCATTATAAAAAGCATCGGTAGCGCTTTCTGGAGATAAAGCTGTTAATATATTTCTAAATGAATAATACAACTGTTACCTGTTTTCTTTTGGTATGATGTTTTTTTTTCAATCAACCATCTCAAAGTAATAAACGTGATTGTGGAAAAACTGTGTTTAGGGCTTATCTCTCTGGTTCGCTATCATCTGTCATAAAGCATTTTGGAAACCCTTTCCCTTTGGAAGACGAATCGCCAACAGCTTCTCTACCACTTTTAAAGCCTGCCATGTAGTCGTGTTTTGCTTGACCCTTGTTTATAAGTACTGCTAGTGGTACAGCACCTGCAGAGCATACTGTTAACATAAAAGTTACGTCACAAGACGCGGTGCTGTCTACAAATACAATATCCCCAGCACAGTGTAAATTATGCGTTCTTCTCATGATTGGTGTAATTATGACAACTTACTGTAAAAGGGTCTTCCTTAACCTTTATAGTAACACCTTTTTCTGCATACTGTGGCTGTTTTTCTTGAAGTTTCTAATAATAATAATATTATAACTATTTAGTTAGACAATATGGCCGAAAACAAAGAATCGAAAAGTCAACTAGCCAAAAATAATTCAATATTATGAAAAATATAATTACCTCTACCATTCATTTGCCAAAACGCGATCCTAAATTAACACTCCGCCATTTGTCGTACCAATATCGTACTGTACGATATTTTGGGTTCATGAAACCAGTGACAAGATCTTCTTCATCCGCTTCTAATTCAAGTTTGTTTAAATGTTAATTAATATATTCAGTTATTCCCATACCATTATCAAAGTACGTTTCAAACAATTGTCTGGTTTCTAATGAAGCTGGCAACGCCGACAATGCATCTGCAGTGTCTATGTTGTGGGTGTGGTCATTATTTATAGTAATTACAGCCGGCAACCCTACCTAAAATATTTATTATTAACTCAAAGATTAAAGCAACAAAATATAAAAAATAATTCGATAACAATTCTTTTCTCACCTTAACATGTAGGTGCTTTGCGATTGTATTATTTGTAGTTACTCTAACCACTATTGTAATTTTAGCGTTACATTCGCAATTTTTTGATTTCTTGTTTGTGTTGGTTCTCTTTTTAAATGAGTTAAATAAATCAACTTAACAAGGGACGTGCTTACATAAAACGACGTAATGACTAAGCCAAAACAAAAGCGCGGGAGTTGAGATGGCAAAATGTACATCCATTTGAGGTACGCAGGGCAATTCGTACTGTTATTTGGCATCGACCAATGAGATAACCATATCGCCCTGCGTTTTTCAAATACTTGTACGTTGTGCTTATATGCAACCGATTCTGATATGTTATTACCAATTTTAATGTTTTTGGTTAGTTTTGGTTAGTCGTTAAAATTCGGTTAATTTGGGTTAGTTTTAACTTGCTTTAATATTTTTAATCTGTTCCGATACATTTTAGCCCGATTTGGTACTTTTAGTGACTTTTGGTTAATTTTAGTTAGTCATTCAATCAACTTTTGGTTACTTTCAGTTAGTTCCAATTTATTTTAGTCATTTGAACCGTTTCCGATACGTTATAACCAATTTAAATGGTTTTGGTTAATTTTAGCTAATTGCCAAAATTCGGTTAATTTGGTTTAGTTTCAATTTACTTAAATATTTTTGATCTGTCACATATCGGAATGTTTTAACCCTTTTCGGTGATTTTCGGTACTTTTGGTTAGTCAATATTCAATCAACTTTCGATTACTTTCATTTAGTTCCAATTTATTTTAGTCATTTGAATCGGTTCCGATACGTTATAATTAAATTAAATGATTTTGGTTAGTTTTGGTTAGTCGCTAAAATTCGGTTCGTTTTGGTTAGTTTTAACTTACTTTAATTTTTGTAACCTGTTCCGATACGTTTTGGCCCGTTTTTGTACTTTTGGTTACTTTTGGCTAGGTTTGAGTCATTTGAACCGACTCCGATAAGTCATGATCAAATATAAGTTTAAATGACAAACTAACACGATCTCTCACGTGTTTGACGTCATGTGAGAAATGTAACATGCACTTTTTCACGATTTAAGGCCCTATACTAGGATAACTGAAACATTTTTAATGTAATCCCGTTCTCGACTCGGTCTCGTCGGTTCTATTTGACTGGTTTTAGTTTTAGTTTGGTTTTGCTTATGCACAACTTTTTAATATGTTTTGCTTGTTATAAAAGATTTATAATAATAACACAAGAGTGATAGTGACTTCAGAGGTAAACTGGTAAGTTCAAATTTTCATTTAATTAATTACCTAGTAGCGAAAAATATTTGAATTTTAGACAAGCTAGTTAAATTTAGTGGACTTAATTGGTATTAATAGGTTATACACCGAGTTAGTGACATCTACGATATAAAGCGGTGAGTCGACAAATTATTTTTTTTTTATTTAATAAATAATGGTTTTTAGACATGAAACCAAATGTCTGATTCCGAATCCTGTCAAGAGAGTTCTGAGATGACCAGGCCCTCTACTTCGAACGTGGGTCTTAAAAAAAAGCTAAATCTAAATCAACATCTTATTTTCAACGTTTTTGAAATGAGTGGAAACAAGGTCGTTTTTGGTTAGAGTAAATCCGGGCAAAAGTCCGCACCGGGGTAAAAGTCCTATTGCTTACAGCGCCGCCGCCGCATGTGACGTAATTTTGTCATCACATCTACCCTTTGGAAGATGTGATGACAACATTACGTAACATAACCTGGATAATATGAACAAGAGGGGGGGGGGCTACAGTTCAATATAGGATTCAGATCACATTCATATTCTTACAAGTGAGATTCAGATTTATGCTTTTATGCTTCAGTATGCTTTATGCTACACCGAGTATGGGCAGACACCCACCTGATAATACGAGATAGTAACGGGGGTATTATGTAGCTAATATTTATATTACATGTGCATTCGATGTGCTTTCCTTTGAAAGCACATCGGTAGTACAAATTTGAGTGTGAGTTATGTGATTACCGCGGTTGCACGCTTCGAGAAAATGAGGTAAGTCGTAAATTTCTATTTTGGATGTAATTTTCTGTACTTGGTTCGTAAGTAGTGAATCTAACAAAATAAGGGACAACCAAAAAGTTATCTAGTACTACTAAAGATCGATGTTATAGCTCTCATAAACTGTACTCAAACGGTTTTTATTATTTTCAATGTGGCGGCTATATTCGTTAATTTATCCCCAGACACTATGGGGCAAAATCCGTGCTGTGCCTGGGGCAAAAGTCCGTGCTGTGCGGAGTTTTGCCCCAGGTGCGAACTTTTAACCCAATACTAATTTTTAAAAAATTCATTTCAGGAATTATAAACGAAAAACGAGTCGAAAACCGATAACACCAGATATGGTAGCTGAAGCGAGAGCAAAGCAGCAACAAGGCCGTTCGGTTAGATTCATTGCTAAATATTTCAAAGTTGATGAATCGTCTTTGCGCAAGCGACTAAAGCTTAGTTTTGGGATTACAGAAGTAGATAAATTTAGTCGAACTTTCACTGATGAATAGTAAGTTTCTTTAGCTGAGCATTGTTGTTAGATGGACCTGAAATTTTACGGAGTTGCTAATAAAATGTTTAGGTAATTAGCTTATCAATTTGCCTTACAAAACAACATTTCCCACTACTTCAATAATAACAAGAAAATGGCTGGGGAACACTGGACCCAATCTTTTTTATCGCGCCATTATACTGGATAACCATTCCTCGCACTAGAGGCTGAAACTTTCTGCAAATCGAAAAATATCTATATGTTGAGCCTCCCTCCTCATTCTAGCCATAGAACCCAGCCCCTAGACCGCGGTTTGTTTAAGTCACTTAAAGATTTTTATGGAGATTTTTGTGACCAGTGGCTGATTAACAACCCCGGACGAACTATCACCCAATCTGAAGTAGTGAAACTATTTGGTGACGCATATGCAAAAACATGCACAATTGAAAGAGCAGCAAACACATTCAGAACTTGTGGAATAGTTCCACTTAATAAATATATCATCTCGGATGACCTTCTTCTCTGACGGACCAAGCGGAAGCCGAGACGAATGATGAACCAAATGTTGATCACCATGAACACAATATTACAGAGAAAAATCAATCAGATGACGCATCTGGCGACGATGAAATTCTCCTAAGCTTACTAAGAGCAAAATTAAGTTCAGTTAAAGATACTGCACAACTGTTAACTTCAGAATCCCACCAGAAACTAAAACCAATTGCTTCAGGCAGGGTTACTCCACAACCGTCTACTTCTAGAGTCCATCAGGACACCGTTGAACCAACTGATCCACAGAAAAACGAAAATCTAGATATCGGGGTTAAATCTCCACTTGATATTTTACCATATCCTAGAATTTCCAAAATGCGGACAAGACAAAGAAAAGGGAAAAAATCTAAAATATTGACTTCAACGCCGAATCAAGAAGAATTAAAAATGGAAAGACAAAAAATAATAGAAAAAGAGCGATCAAAAAGGGCAAGTCAGTTTTTGGCTAACAAAAGCTCTGCTAAGAAGTCCAAGCAAATAGATGTTTTTTGCTCTGCATGTGTGAAAAATATGTCACTTCCCTACTTGAAGACGGGATTAAGTCATTAAGTGTGATAGGTGCGAGCGATGGTGGCACGAAGACTGTTTCTGTTATGAGACAGGTGAATTTATATACGACCTATGTTCTGAAAAGTTATAGAATGTAAAACGTATAAATTTACTTTTAGTATTTATAAAAGGTTTGTTTTATATTTTATAAACTGTTAAATATATTCTTAGTTCTATCCAGTCTGTTTTATTTTTGTAATGTGTTTTTTTACAATAAAAATCTTTTAAAAGTTATAAAGCAGTATATTTTTTCCAATACTAATTAAAAAAACGCATTATTTGATTAAAAATCCTAATGGGACTTTTACCTCTGGTATCGGATTTTTGCCCCATACTCGTGGGGCTTTTACCCCGAACCATGGGGCAAAAATCCGAATTTGCACAAAATTTTAATTATCTAAGTATAGCAAAGATAACCAGGGAATCATAGGTTTCAGTTAGGGAAATCTCTGCTTTGATGTATGGCTTAACTCTCTACCCCATGGTAAAAGCCAAATCTTAAATGGTATGCCGTTTATACCCTTTAATAAACTAGGTGCGGACTTTTGTCCGGGTTTACTCTAAAGGAGAGCACAAAGGGTGAAACCTTTTTTACACGCATCTTGTGTAAAAAAAGACTACACAGCCGATCTGTCAGACATATTGAAACATGAAAAGGGGCAAAGTCATATGCAAAAATGCAAATCGCTTGTTAATCAACATGGAAATATTGAGTCGAATTAATCACTGCAGACCGCGGAGATTAAAATATCTATGTTTATAGTAGAACATAATATTTACCTTTCCGTCTCAGTGATCATTTAACCCAATTATAAAATCAGTATCTCCAGATTCGAAGATAGCATCAAACATAGCTCGCGAACGTACAAAATGTTCAAGTATTGTCAAACATATCACTAATCGCACATCTGCTTTTTTTAATTATCAACGAATCAAGAGATAAAAGTGTAATAAAGCATTTGTGATTGGTAGTACCTCTTAAAATAGATGAAGAGTTTCAAGATCAATTTTTAACTTTATTGCCCTTAGAAGATGCTACCTCATTAACATATACAATAAGATTATTGATCATTTTACTAACAATAATATTGACTACAAGAAAAATATTATAAGTTTTGCAGCAGATAGTGCTAATGCTATGATGGGTTGGCAGAAATTAGTTAGCATCTTATTAAAACGGGATATTCCTAATTTATTTCTTCAAAAGCTTATTTGCCATTGATTTGCAATTTTCGCATCATACGCAGCAAAGAAATTTCCAAATAGTGTTAAGGAATTTAAATAAGCATATTCAGTGTAGTTTTAAAAAGACAAGTGAATTTTAAAAACTTCAGGAGTCTGCCAATGTTAAGCCTGATAAATTATTACACTCTTCTCAAAACGGCTTAATTTTCATTAAATCATTTCACCATTTCTGGAACAGTGAAATGCACTAAAACTTTTTTTTGTTGGTGCTGTTATACACGACAACCTACAATCGGTAGAAACGGTTTTTCAAAAACTGCATGATTCTACAATAAAAAATTATTTATGATTCCTAGGCTATGTATTGCCCTTCTTCGATGAATTCATTTGCAAAATGCTATATAACAGAACTTCTATTACTACTAGAACCTTACTGGACATGCATATAAAAAAGTCGCCTGAAATAGGTGAAATGGATTTAAAGATCCACGTAATTTTATTAAATAAGATGACATATATTCAGGTGGTCGAGTTTCAGCATCTTTTTTGGCTTCTGAAGAGCTAAACGCAGCTGAAATTCAATATATTAAAATAAATTCCTTAAGTTTCCTTATTGAAGCGGTAGGTCAAATATTTCATAGGTTCGACTTTAAGAGAAAATATTACAGACTCATGGAAGTGATCATTCCAGAAAACATACAAAATAATAAAACAACTATAGTTCTATAGTTCCATTAGCTATGAAACTCAAATCATCCGGAATAGAAGAAAACCTGCTTAATGATTTTGTCAAGGAGTGGAGGACTCTAAGAAATTATAGTTTTAATTCTCTGTAAAACGATTTTATTTTTTGAGTTATGTGACAAATATTACAAGAATAGAAAATACAAAAAGTCTTTATTTTCTAGACAAATACAACACGCGTGGAAAACGTCAAAATAGAGAGTAAGATACTCAAGTAGTGCAAGGCCCGCTAGAGGCCACCTCGTTTATACTGATACTGATACTGATACCCAAGTACCATAAACTAATACATATTATCGCTAAACCCAAAGAAAGAGTAGTAACAGCATACTAAAAAATAGATGACAGCTAGAACAAGTTTTTACAATCAAGATATTCTTTTAAACTATAAAAGCTGTGCCCAACTAACATTTCTCTTACTTTTTGTTTGAAGACTTTTTATTGTTTTCAGTTTAAGAGGTAAATGATTATAGATTTTTAGAATTCAAACTGTGACGCTGTTCGCCACTAATGCTAAGTTATGTTGAGGCAAGAGGAGATTGGACGTGTGACATAAATTATAATGGATCGCTCTGTTAGAAAAACTTGTATATAAATGTTGATTCTTCCTAACATGTAACACAAGAAAGAATATACAATGAAATAACGGTTAAGATTTGTAAATCTTTGAATAGGTCCCTACACGAATTCAATAGTAGCATGAAAGGCATTGATCTTATGAAGAATCAGAACACTGCCAATCTATTGTGAGCCACCCCAACATATAATGCAGTAATTCATTCTTGAATAAATGTGTCTATAGTACTATGTTTTAAGAATATCAATGGAAATTAAATTTCTGAGGTTAAACAAAACAATTTTTTTGATGAGAGATTCTTGCAGATGCACTTGATGCGAGTCACCCATCTAAGCTGCGCATCCAAGTGTAATCCCAAAGATATTGTCACTAGTTTTTGGTGTATATACAGTTTCATTGGTGAAAACACACAGGCTATGATCAATTTTGCTCGACGTAAGCCAGGCTATGTTCGTTTTGGACATATTCAAAGAAAAAAGTTCCGCTTACAGTAGTCACTCATTGCCTCCGCGCAAATACTCTCGTTGGTAGAAAGGTCCTTATCATATTTGGCGACTATGTTTATATTAGTGTCATCCGCAAACTGAGAAACATAGCCGTCGGGAACAGAAGGATCCACCATTGCCTCGCAAAATCTGGCATTACAATTCTGCAAACTAGGACGATCTAAGGGAGTTCTACGTAGATTTTCCTTGACTCGACGTCTGCTTTGGCACTGATGACCCGTCAGTCTGCTGCGAAGAGATTACGCAAGTAATCTCCTCAGAAATGAGTTCATCCCAAATTCCATCAAGTGACCGTCAAAAGGAAAGCCCTGATTCCAGAGCTGGGCAGTATTTGAATTTGTAAATACTTACTAGTATTTAAATACTTCTAAGTATTTAAATACTTTGTATTTAAATACTTTACTTAAACTGATATTTGTATTTGCACCGGTAAATACATTTTGAATTATTTAATATTTAAATACTTATCGAAAGTATTTAAATACTTTTGAAGTATCGAACTTCTACTATAAGTATTTAAATATTTGTTGAGTATTTAACTACTTCCAAAAGTATTTAAATACCTTTTGTGTTGCAAATATTATGTTTAGCAGGTTTTAATTCGTCAAATTGTCGGTCACCTTCCGCGCGCCACGTGTGCATATCCGTTTTGCTTAGTTAGGATGCCTCCGCGTTACAGAACACTAACGTCTCGCTGCTGTGGGGAGCCTGATATGTTTACACATTTTTTCACTTCAGGTGTTTGCATAAAACTTTTCGAGAAAAGCAGGAATATGAGAGTTTGACTCAGGTGGCGAAGCTCGCGTCTGCAATAGGCAAAGTAATTGCTGCGACGCCCGGTCTTTGTATTTCTTTTTTTATTAGATTAGTTAGCTTTTGGCATGCCTTGGGTTAGTTTGGGTTAGTTGCGCCTCGCAGCGAGCGGAAGGAATTGTACGAAGTGAAAATGTAAAAATACAAATTTAAACAACATTGACGAGCGGAGTTCGGGATCGGGCTCCCCAGTGAAATAACGTCACCTGATTGGCTAGATAAACGCGTGTGTTACACTATCCCCGCCCGTGAATGTTGTTTACGCTTTTTTACTTCACGCATTTGTATTCATGCGATGCTCTCCGCTCGCCGCGGGTCGCAACCAACAAAAACTAATCCAAGCTAACCCAAGGCATGCCAAAAAACAAAGTAATAAAAAAAATTAAACTGTAGAAAGAATGTTTCCTCATCCTCATCCGTCGTGCTTTATCTGATCAAAACTTTTAGTGCTTATAAAGGCAAATAATATCATTTAAACAATTCAATCAAGTTCTTTGAGTAGAATTTTTAGTTAAAATATTACTTTTCGAAACATTATGCTATTTATATTGTTTGTTCTTTCTTTTTTGTTAAGAAGTTTTTTATTCAAGCGCATTATATTTTTTGTGTTACATAAGTATATTGTATTTTAGTTTTTTATTTATCTAGTTTTCGTATTCGTATTAATAAAATATATAATTTAACATACCTGTCATCTGTCAGAGTATTTTACTAGCTAAAAGTATTTAAATATTGACGAAGTTTTAAATATCTACTAATATTTAAATACTTTCCAAAATATTTAAATTAAGTATTTGCCTTCTAAAAGTATTTAAATACTTTTAGTATTTAGTATTTGCTTATTCTTTTGTAAGAAAGTATTTATTATTTAAATACTTTAAATTTTTAGAAAATATTTGGTATTTAGTATTTCAATATTTTTTAAAAGTATTTTGCCCAGCTCTACCTGATTCGACAGTAGATGCGAAAGAGCTGTAGGTAGGCAGCCTACAAGTACTGGCAGCAAAATCACATCACTGAAAATCGCAATTACTTTGTCGCAGAGAGAAACGAATGCAAACGTGTGATCGACGAAAGTAGGGACAAACACAATCCATAGATCAGGAATAAACTTAGGCAATGCCCCAGTGGCTCCAGGATTTTCTGGTCGGTAGCAAAGGCAGTAAGTAATAACTTTACAAAAACGTCTCTCCCACCTTTGACGAACGTGGCACCACGGCGATTACAGCCAAGGAAAAAGCAAGCATGCTCCCCAAAATGTTGTAACCGCACTCTACCTTGGACGTCCCCCAAGACTCGGCTCTCCTCACCATATCGAACATCAACACTACCGTGGCAGAAGTCAAGTTTCATCACCGTGATATTCGTAAAATCCTTAATGAACTAGATACGCAAAAGGCATCAGGACCAGACGAAATACCTGCCAACGTGTTAAGGAACTGCGCCGACGAACTAACACCCGTTTTTTCCAGACTGTTTTCTCTGTGTTACCGAAAAGCGATTTACACATCTTCTTGGAAAGTCGCTCGAGCGCAACCTGTTCCAAAAAAGGCAAAAAAAAACACGTCCTCAAACTATAGCCCAATTGCCTTGCTTTCCATAATCTCCAAACTCATGGAACGTGTAGTCAATCAGCAACTACACAAGTACCTTGAAAACAAGAAATAATCAGCGATAATCAGTACGGCTTTCGCAAAGAGAGATCGACAGTAGATATATTGGCTTATGTCACTCATATATGGAGTAGAGCAATTGAGAAATATGAAGAGTCTCGAGCGATTGCGTTGGATATCTCGAAGGCATTCAACAGAGTTTGCCATGTCGAAATGCTCAACAGACTGCCGTCCTTCGAACTGCCAGCCTCTCTCTGCGGCTGGCTTGCCAGTGTCCTTAAGAATTGATCTCTGCACGTTGCAGTTGATGGACACATCTCAGACCCATTCACCATTAACGCAGGCGTGCCTCATGGCGTAATACTTTCACCAACGTTGTTCCTCATCTATATTAATGACCTGCTGACCAAAACGAATACTCCTGTTTACAGTTTTGCAGATGACAGTATCATTGTTTCCCAATTTAGACCAGAAAAACCTTTACCAGCGACTGAGACTTATCACCGCAGAGAGGAGCAGATTACAGCAATTAATCAAAACCTTGAGAAAGTTTAAACTTGGGGCGACAGAAATTTAGTCCAGTTCAATGCAGCAAAGACCCAAGCAGCCACGTTTACCAAGAGGGCATCATTACGGCAGGATCGACCATTCCTTCATCCTCGTCAATCGGACTACTGGGTGTCTCGGTCAACAGCAATATGGCATAACCCCGTTGCTAACATCGCAAAATCAGCCTCCCAGAAGCTTGGTGCACTATTTCTCAACAAAAAACTCTATACACCGCAGCAGTTGCTCTTACAATTGCGCAAATCAGATCATGCTTAGAATGTTGCTCAGACATCTGGGGTGCCGTACTAAAGATCACCCTAAAGCTGCTGGATTCCATTCAGAAGAGAGCTGTGCGTTTTATCGGCGACCCGGAGTTGACCAGGAATCTGGATATTCTGGAACACCACAGACATGGGGCCGACATGTTCCTGTTTTACAGATACTTTCACGGCAGGTGTTCCCAGGATTTGGCCCGGCTCATCCCGCCAGTTCGTCGTACAACTGGAAACACCTAGAACATCGCTTTACAAGAACTCCTTTGCCTAGCGCACTGCATCAATGTAGAACTTACTCCCAGGACATCTGTTTCCCCCTAATTACAATCTACAACTATTCAAGAACCCTGTCAATCAACATCTTCGCACACACACCGCTCATCGAGCGCCATAGGATCTACCTTTAGTGTGTGTGCCACTGCCATAAAAAAAAAAAAAAAAAAATGTTATTATTTTAAATTAAACGAACTGTCAAAAGTATTATTCAGATGCCCAGACGTTTAAAACAATATTGAGTCATAGCCCTCTTCTAAAATTTGCACATACATAACAAGGCTAGTAAGAGAGTTATTACAAACGAGTGAGTTTACGGGAGGAGCGACATTTTTATTTTCCTCCATATTGCAATGAAGAACCAAGCACGTTTAAATTGCCTTATTTTCATTTGTGTTCATCTCCAAAGGTTCTAAATAAGTAGTCTATATTAGTTATAGTAGTCATTTTCCTAATAAGTGCGGAAAGTGACACTTTCACATACCCGACTTCCGTTGACCCGAACGACGCGACGGCGACGCGGAGCAGGGTTCGGGCAAGCAGTCGAGTGCGTAAGAATTTTTTTACGACCGCATACTAAAACAAAAACAAAATTAACTAAAAATTAATAAAAAGAGTAATAATTTTTAAGCTGAAGTTAAGATCAAAATTAGCATGCTTTTTCATTCCCGCGCTAGATCGGAGAAGTGATTTATCCTACACTAGTACGAAAAGTGACACTTTCGATGTTTTTCCCCCGCATTTGTGCGGGAAAGTGATTCGAAACCAAAATACCAGCGGGAAAATGCGCAAAAATGCACCGTCGTAGATTTTTTTTTCATATAAAAATGGCATGTGGAACATTTGCGTTTATTACCTCAGTTGTGTATTTGACTGTTTCTGCGATATTTGCCATTATTATATAATATTTTTCTAAAAGTGCTGATTATAATATGGATTAAGCTTCGGATATTCGGCAATATTTATTTGTATCGTGTTTAATGTTTATTGAACTCTTCAGCATTAAGTACAGTGCCCAGAATGATAACTATCTATTTTTTGACATGCTTTCCATGATATGATATGCTAAAAGTACTTGTGTTTCTAAAAGTGACTTTTATTTTTTTTATCCAGTCCCATAAACTTCATGTAAACATTTTCATATCGGCTTTTCAATATTTGTGGCAAAACATTATCGGATTTTCCAACCGCAGTTTGCGTTATTTCGAGAAGAGTACCGTCGGATTCAGACTCATCATTACATTCAGAATACGATATTTCAATAACTGCTTATTAATCGACACAAATAATAGCTAGGTATTGAAAAACGCAAATCTTTTCTAATTTGCCCAAATCCGTTAAGTTGCTGCCAAAAATGAAGCACGGTTACCGTTGTTGCATATAAGCCATGTTGATCTTAATAAATTTTGCGTAGCAGTTCCAATTTTCATTGCCTATCAATATAAGTACGACATAATGTTCTTGTTTAATTAACGGATTTGTTACACATAAGTAGAAAAACACATTTAAACTCATACGGGGAAATTACCGCCACGGGACAACATAACTAAAAAATCACAAAATACTACGTTACGGTTTATGTTGTTGCGTGCAAAATACACCTAAACTTTTGCGGAGCTCACCAACTGCGTCTCGCCGGTTTGAACATTGAACGGGAAGAAATAATTCAGAAGCCCGGTTGGAAGGACTTCCTTTCGATTCTAAAGCTACGAAATAAAAAAATTTTGTTCATGATCTGAAATAATGACCTTGTTGGAATAGTCACCGATGGCCGAAACAAAAATCCTTCATATTAGTGTAGTCAATTGCAGCAATATTTACAGCTCAAGGCGTAATTTTGGATGTTAGCTTTACTAAATATAGGTACTTTAAGATAGTCAGGTAGTATTATTTACAAAGATTTCAATTCAATTTTAAACGGTCCATGATTTTATTGAAATAATTTTAGACATTAAATACATATTCGCCAATCAAATGTTTGTTTCCCATGGTAATGCTGTTCAATAGCATGTTTGTTATGCAATAAGAATTTAATGATAGCTATTAAGACACTAGTAGAACAAATAAGATTCGAGCCGTAAGCGAATGTCGTTGGTAATGAATGCAAATGTCTTATAGATATACATTATTGTTTCGACGGACAGTCATATTAATGAAAAATAAGTATTAAAATACAGGTAGAAAATGTCCAATAAATCAACTGAAGTACAGGCGTAGAAAAATTAACGT